>JAGKTI010007075.1:16398-34593 GCA_018397915.1 Birgus latro
TGTGTGTGTGTGTGTGGCGTATTCTCTCTTCCTTGCACCACATTTGCCCAACACATGCGATGCACACAATAGATTTCTCCACGAACATTTGCTGCACGACATACGTATATAATGTCATATATGTGTCGCTGTGTGGCGTATTTTCTTGTCTCTGATCATTACGTAACTTTCCGCTCTCAGTCAGTGCACTCAATATTTCTCAGTGAACACTCGCTGCACTGTTTTATACGTATATTTCACACTGAACCATATACAATATAAAACACTATCACATGATTCCATCCCAGCCTTTTCTGTTATTCCCTTCCCTACTGTATGGCGTAAGAGACCGCCTGTTCCCTTAGCAACTAATGCATATGTCTATGTATCTCTGTGGCATAACATAATGCCTGCTATGGTAGATCAGTTATTTCACTAATCCAGGCACTATATGTTTCACAGATATAAGTAATGGTTTCACTATAAGGGTAAAATACATCATTTTACGGACAGGGTGAGTGGAAACCCCGCTATAACAAACCAGACTCTGCCTCTAGGCCTAACAGCTGATAATGGGCCCCAATGCTTTACAAACAATATATCTATGTTCAACAGACACAGTCACTTTACAGTATAGTCAAAAACACTGTACAGTCACAATATTTCAATAATGGCTTCAGAATTGGGTGGGAGGGGGAAAATGGCGGATTTAAAGGGACAACACAACACAGCACGACCCTGCTGTCTGGCTGCTAGTGGAGCACTGAGATTCTGTCACTATGTACAGGCACATAGGATTCATTGCAGTGTTGCCAAAGTCCTACCTCGGGAGAGACACGTAGCTGCTAGAATGCTACGAAATTTGACGCAAATCGACCAAAAACTTATTTTTTGGTTAATTTTTTTCGCGTTTTCACGCGATTTGCGGTCCTGTGCTTTGGCACACCACACCACATGAATGCAAATCGCAGTACTGTGCGCAAAAGGGTTAACAAAACAGTATTATCTGCAAAGAACAGTACAGGGAGTTTCCCAAGACTGGCCTCTCTCATTAGGGCTGCTCCAACATCCACTGCCCTCTCTCATTAGGGCTGCTCCAACATCCACAGCCCTCCCTTGTATCTCTTTTACAACTGCCCTCCCTTGTATCTCTTTTACAAATAGAAAAATTCACTCAGTTCACAATCCACATGCGATGCAGCCTTAGCACATGCAGAGGTGTATGTTATGTAGGAAGACTGCTGGGCCTTGATAGCAGGCTGTGAAGCCTATGCCCAGAGTCGCACACATGAAAAAAAAAAAAAAAAACTCTTCATAACCTTCAACACTTCCCATCTACTCCATATACTCTTAAAACTTTCCACAATCCTTGTCTAGCCACCCTGTCATATGCTTTTTCCAAATCCATGAAGGCTGCATACAAATTCTTTCCTTTCTCTAGAAACTTTTCCACTTAAGATCTAAGAATGAATATCTGATCCACACAACCTCTTCCCTTCCTAAAACCTCCCTGTTCTTCTCCAACTAATTCCTTTGTTATTTCCCTGTGTCAATAAGTATCCTACCATATACTTTTCCTATTTCACTAAGAAGACAAATGCCCTTTTGATTACCACACACTTCTTTTTCCCCTTTTTCTTTGTACAGGGGAATAATTATATCGAGTCATGACTGTACTATATTATGAATCAGATAATCTACAAAACACACAAATATTTATCTGTATATTATCTAAGGTTTACTACAAACAGTATCCCAACTTTACCATAATTTTTGGCCAAGTCTACAAAAACTCTTGAATAAAAACTATCATTTACATAATGACTGTGCCCCATTAAACTTAATCAAACCATGGAATTGTAATCATCCAAAAGACAGCTTAAGGTTTGCCCAAAATCCACAAAAACTGCTTTGCACAGTGGCAGTATTGTAACCAAAGAGGTCTTGCCTAAGTGACGTATTTCGTGCTGCCATAAAGCTCTTATTGAGAAAAGTTTTAAAATACCATCTCAGCACTTTGGTGGCAATTCGGCTTGGGTTACCTTTCCTAGAAAGATAGTTAAGTCGAACCCACCCTGTTTTTTAATTTCTGTTCTTTGTGTTTTTCGGTTTTCTTCCCCCCCCCCATTAGGGGGACATAACGGTGGTGGCGCTACCTGGGTTTATCCCAGGTAGTATTGTATATACTTTTTGCTGTTGTTGTTATCACTGATTTTGTTTTGTTCCTTTCTTTTTTGCCAACCATGAGCAAACAACACCAGTGCCCTTGCAGCAATTGGTCTGTAGCAGAAAGTGCACAAGCACTGAAGTGCACCTATTGCAGCCAGTGGGTTCATTTGGCATGCAAAAATATGGATGCTAATGATTATCCATTTATGAAGAAGAGCCACCAGCTGGGCTTTCGCTGGCTGTGTAGTGTGTAGCCAAAGTGTTGCACCAGCAGATGAGGTCTTGGCTGGTGGAGGAAGTAGAGCCACTAAGAAGGAGCTGGGTGATGCAGTTGTTGGGCCAATCTTTCAGGCTATCAGAAACGTTTCAAACAGACTGAAGGGACTAGAGACCAAGGTCTCATCACCCATGGCTGTCACCCAAGACAAGGCCAAGTCATTTCCAGATGCTGTTCAGGGATCTCTCGTGGGGGAGGGGAAGGATCTGCCTGGGGGCATGGTTAAGATCAGTGCTCATGGCCAGAAAAAGCCATTTGTGGTCAACAGGTACTGATCATTAAACCAAAGAGCAGTCCTGACACTCTAACAAGTCAAATGGGACCAGAAGACATCAGAGGTGTACTTGACTCGTATCAGTTGATACCTGCCTTAAGACCAAGGCTAGTGGGCTAGTAATGAAGTTTCCATCAGCCGAGGCCAAAGGTGAAGCGGCTGAGATACTGAATGATCATTTTGGTTCTGATGGTACGTTTTTGCATATCAGAGCCAAAGAAAATGCTGCCAAAAATTACTGTGACGGACCTTTCCTCTTCCTTGGGCAACTCTGATATCATCCCTAACATTCTGAATAAAAACAATAAAATTAAGATGCTCATTGGTCGAGGTTGCACCCTCAACCATCTCTTCACAAGAACAGGAAATGACACTAAAACTGCTGTCTTGAAGATGTCACCAGAGGTGAGATCCTTCATCGTAGAACTATGTGGATCTTACAAGATGCCACGCTTTTGACAGATTCTGGGTTACATAGTGTCATCACTGTCAGGGTTTTGGTCATACATTTGAGAGATGTTCTAGAAAAAATGATGAACCTAAATGTGTTTTTTGTGCTGGGGCCCATAAGTCTAAGAACTGTAGTAACAGAAATTCTCCCAAAAGCATCAACTGCTCTTCCTTAAGACATCAAGAAGCTAATACCAAGAGTCAGTTGCCCATTTTGCATCTAGTAGAGACTGTCCAATTATGATTTCTCATGGGAATAAGTTGACTGAAAACACCAATTTCGACCATTCAAAAAAACAACTACATCCCTCTTGAACTAGTTAAGGATGGGTCTTTTAAATATCTGTAATAAGACAGACCATATTAATGAAGCTCTAAATCAGCACAAGCTTGACATTTTGTGCTTGACTGAAACCTGGTTGTACGAGTCATATTATTATTATTCATAGTGCTTTGCCAAATACAGATTCTATTATAAAAATTTCCAGGCCTGCTGCTGACTATCCGGGAGGAGGTGTAGCATTCATCTACTCAACAGCACTTGCAAACATTTCTCTCACAGACCCAGACCTGACCCCATCTTCATTTGAATTTATAGAAGTACTGTATTAATAAATTTCTACCAGAATACCATTAGAATTGCAATTGTCTATTGACCAGGTCATCCGGGCACAGATCGAGGTTTTATGGAGGAGTTTGGGCAGTTTCTTGAAGTCTTTTCTCTTAAATCTGGAGGACTTCTTGTTTGCGGTGATTTCCATTATTGGGTTGACAGTCCACTGTCAAAACCATTTTCTTCAGAATTCCTTGGGTTTATCACCTTGAGTAATTTTTTCAATCATGTGAATGATCCAACTCATGTCTTAGAAGATGTCCTTGGCTTGATCTTGTCCCCTGTTGGTTGCAGGTGCATATCTGATGTGGAGGTTGACTCATTTGACCCCCTCATCCCTGATCATGTTCTGCTCACTTTTAGTTTTGATATCCCAAAATCCCCTTCCTATAATAAGGTCATGAGATTCAGAAATTACAGGAACGTTGACCGCCATTTGGTGTGTTGTGAAATTGATCAGCATTTAAACTAGTGAACATTGATTTTCAAATCTTTCTTCTGGTGATTTGATATACAGTATATAACAATGAGCTTAGGTCAATTTTTGATCATTATTATCCTGAGGTGGTAAAAACAGTCATTGTATATGATAATTCTCCATGGTATGGTCCATCCATTAATTCTTTGCATAGACAGCATGGAAAGGCAGAACGTGAGTGACGCTTGTAATGGACCGAATTAACTTGTTTACATTACATTTGTGTGAGATGAGAAGTTGTTCACACTGTAAAAGCCCAAAGGCAAGCTATTATCAAAATAAAGTTGATTCATGCAGTGGTGATAAAAAAAAAAAAAAAACTGCAGTTGTGAACAATCTGGTTGGTCGGAGAAATATAACTGTTAAACCAACTTCTGTATCTGATGCCCAACTGTCTTCTGATTTTGCTTCATTTTTTACAACTAAGATATCTCGCATAAGAAATTACAGTATTTAGACAAGAGTTCTTCCTGTGAAGTGTACTCAGCTGACTTCCAACCACGGCACACAGGAGGTCATTTGTGGATTGGTCTTCCAGATAATATACTAACAAAAGTTCAGTCTGTGTTGAAAAGGGCAGCACGGCTTATCTCTGGTCTCCTCCTGAGAACCTCGACTTCACCGTTCCTAACTGAGCTGCATTGATTACCAGTAAAGGCTAGAAATGAATTTAAACTGTGTCTTATTACATTCAAGGTTCTTAAGTTTGGTGAGCCGAAATATCTTGCTAATTTGTTAAAACTCCTATCAGCACACCCAGGTGTGCTGTTATGTAGTGAAGATGATTCCTTGTGTCTTGAGGAGCCTGCAGTCATTCACCAGTCATCTTTCTCTGATTGTTCTTTTGTGTACTGAGCCCCTAATTACATATTAAACTGCCACTGCCCATGAGACAACTCTCTTCTGTTGAATCCTTTAAGAGACAGCAGAAAGCCTTTCTTTTTTCAAAATGCTATGACCTGGAAAGAGGTACTATGACGGGTGATTATAGAGTTTAATTATTGTCAGTTCCATATTTTTTACTGGTGAAGTTTGATTTGTATATGAGAGATGTCACAATTCTTATACTGTAATTGTAAAAATACTGTATATGTGTGTCGAGCACTAGTGAATTTCCCATGGAAGAACTAGCACTTTTGAGAAACAAAAGCCCAGATTATTATTAAAGTATCATTATTATTAGAAATTCATCATTCATATAATGTCTGCATATAGTTAAATCTAACCAAGCCATGAGCTAATCACCATCCAACCGTCACCTTAAGGTTTGCTGCTATGTGAACAGAGATTTGGCTACCATATGTGGTTTATTAAAACAGGTTGAAAGTGCTTGCTTAGGCGGTTTCAGCAGAATGGGGAACTTAAACACATTATTTCTGAAGGCTGAGAAGTCTGCTGTATACTATTAGTAAACAAGCCCTGAAAATGGTCATATTCACTTTATATGATAACAACAATTATGCATATTTTGAAAATACAAATTGTTTCTTATGTTTTAGCAGTATATCTGGGCATAGCTATAAAAAGCTTTGTATGCACTAAATATTGGAACTAATAGTGGAGAGTTTTATTTTAAAAGCCATTTCAATGTTGCTGTTTCTTTCTAAGCACACGGACTACAGATATTCCTCTCTTAATGATCTATCTGTCTATCTATTGCCAGACGCCTTAATCCCATACGGGGTGGCCACAAACAAATCACCTCCATGTCGCTCTGTCCCCCGCCATTTCACTGACCTGCTCCCAGCTCACACACCCCTCTCTCATATACCTCTCCACTTCATCCCTCCATCTCTTAATGATATTCTTGTAAATCTTATTTTGATTTAATGTTCCCAATTTGTTTTATTCTGGTTAACAATACCCACAAGTGGGCAGTACCAGGCTCTGACAGAACTGAATCCCAAAAACTAGGTCCTTTTTAAGGACCGAGACTGGTTGGCCCTTTCTTCAGTAAGGACCGAAATGAGGACCAACGATATACAGTACAGTATTAGCAAATGCAGGTGGTCCAACATTCCTGCTTTTTTTAAACAGAACAGGAATGACTCATCAGTCATTTAGAAAACCAGTGATACAACCAGTAATTCTCTACAAAAAAAAAAAAAAAAGCCATGCAGTTTTTTACCATTCTACACCCTGGAGGGGCTCAGGGAGGAGTGTTGTTTTCACTCCCCCCCCTCCGTCTTACCAAATTTACGCAAAAACTACTTGTGCGATTTTGACTAAAATTACAGGGATGATGGACCATGACCTTCTAATTACCTAATTAAATTCTGGGCCAAATTGGGCCAAGGCCCGGGCTGTAGGCCCAAAAAATGTATTTAAAAAAAATAGTTTTTTCTTCGCCACAGCTCCTTTCAAATTCGTCATATCGACATGAAACCAGAAGCTAATGGTGCATCTTTCAACTCTGCATCCTATAATATGCCTCTTTACATCAGGGGGGTCACCCCCCAGTTACCAGTAGAGAGGTCAGTGTCAGGTGGGTCGGACCTAAAATTTCAAATGGGCATAAAATCGTCAATTTTCACCCTATTTCCTCCAAATTTGAAGTGTGATATCCTTAACTAGATATCCTGTTGGTTTTAAAGGTCAGCACTAAAATGATTGCTGGAATGGGTTTGCTGTGCCTTGGCACCACTTCTTGTTTTTAATTGTTTCATTTGTGTATTGCATTACAGTAATTATAATTTAAGTTAATAAAATTAAAGACTGTCAGTGGCTTTAAGTTCATTTTTTTTTTTTTCACTTATATAGGACAGAAATGAACCATTCCTGGGTCCTTTCTTCAGAAAGGACCGTAACCAGAACTGTTGGCTCATTTTGAGACACGGACTGAGGCCAGGACTGTTGGTTCTTTTTGAGGATGGGGTGCACACCTTTAACAATACCCAATTTAGTAACTCTATATATTTCTTTACTGTAAAGGAAAAAAAATTTGTAACTGCATGAAGTAGCATTGGTGCTGAGAGAAAATGTGAGTGCAGCTTGGCCTGGTACATCTCTACAACCATATTACAATACCTGAAATGTCTTTTTTCATTATGATTTATAATGATATTCATCTGCAGTAGTTTATGGTGGCAGTAGACAGTGTTCTAGGTAATTATGAACTATATTATGTTAGTTTTGGACTTGGGTCAGGTAAATAAGTATCCACCAGAAAGCCAACCTTGGAATCACCTGTAAAGAATTTCTATAGGCTGTCATTAGCAAAACACTGTGGTTTTCTTGAGAGAAGGATACTGTACCTGTATGCCTGTTTAATGAAATATAATGCAAACCCTTCTTACAAACTCGCTGGTAAGCATCACATTCATCTGTCTTCACAGACTGGAGCTACAATACGTGTAGCACTTGGTCACATGTGTAGTGGACATGAGACCTTATTTTGTGATGTACCTAAATGACTATCACAGCACATCAACTAGGAACCAATTACAGTAGAATCTCGCCAATAACAACTTTGACGTTTAACGTTTTCGGCAATAACGGTAAGTCAGAATAGATACCCAGTTTCTATAATAACATTTGGATTTACTCGATTGACGGATATTTTGTGGGAAACGTCCGGCTGCATCCTGGATAGCGTTTGTTGGGTGGGATCTTGATGACGTAGTTGCTCCTTCTCACTAAAACTATGATGAAGTCTGATAAAGTGTTGATGAAAGTGGGTGACTCTGGTGCGAGAGGCAGGAGTGGGGACGAGGCCAGCAAGGGGTCAGGGGGTACACTGGTGTAGCCTCCGTGTGGAAGACTCAGAACAATCATCACACAATACACTTCATTAACTCCTTTAAGGTGAGTTTTATATTACCCATGATGATTTAACAACTAATCTTATTATTTCAGCTAAAAAAAATAGTGAAAGGAGGGCTTCAAATGGGAAAATTGGGTAAAAGTCCTGGGATGGCAGCACCAATAAACCCTTTATAGATGTATTTTAATGTCATGCAAATAATGTTTTTATTAAGAGTGGTGTTTTTTGACACCAATTTGATGTCATTGGCAAGCTCCTACTGCATATAGGCACTTTACAAGTAGGATGAAGTGGTTTGTAATCTTTAACTCTGCTGTGATTCTCTTGATCTGGGCAACTTCTTTTTTTTTCCCCTAGTAGTTTAACATGGCCACTGAGCTCCAAAGAACAGGGTTTTAATAGGGCTAGCTCCAAGGAATATTTCATGATGGTCACACAAAATTAGTCAGGGGATTAGTGAGGAAATGTGGTATAAAAATAAGCTGAATATATTTAAAATGCATCAGTTCAAACCATATTCAACAAAAGACAGTCCTTAAGATGACATTGATGTTACTGGAGACAGCACTGCTGTACAGTACAGTATTTGGTACAGCAGTAATCATAACACTAGGTGAAGATTCTGAAGCTGGAATTGTACTGATCATGATGGTCATTGGAACAGCTGAGGTTGCTGACGGGGATATATTCTCTTTTCTTGTGCATGTTGGGTCAATCAAAGAAGAATCTTCAATTACTGGTTGATTATGATTTGATGCAACTGAAATATCATACCGAGCTTGAGTGTGTGGAACTGATGTCAGTGGGAGTTTTGCAACAGCCCTGATAAACTGGTTAACTGTGTACTGTACTTCCAGTTGCATTGTGCATGGCTGTTTCCAAGGTCTCTTAAAAAACAATTTGTCTACCTTGGGAGTAGTAGATGGAAAAGAATGGTTGGAAGAAACATGAAAATATCATGAAGACAGTGTGGACTTCTGGGTACAAAAGGACAGTGAGGAGAGAAAGAGTGGAAACAAAAATGCCATTTTCAACAAGCAGGAATGCTGGGGAAGTAGTCTTTTATCCTTATCCCCAGGAGAACAACCTTGGGTACTGCAGAAGGTGCTGTAGAGGGCATGGGGGTAGCAATGGATAGGAATATGTTGGAAGTTGGCTCAGTTAAGCATGTCAAGAATTGTGAGGGGTACCTCTGTACCAGACTCTATACTTCCCATCCTCCTGGAAGTGACATGCTGGGTCCATGTAGGGTCACAAGAGTCCTGAGTAGGCTGGCCTGATTGCTGCACTTGCCCTTGTTTTCTATCCTTGTAAGGACTTTTGTCTGGTTGATATGGCCAGTGTAGCAACACCAAACCATCAGTCTTTCAATTATTATATTAGTAACCAGGTGGAAACATCGGACTAGTCTATCTATCTATTGCCAGATGCCTCAATCCCGCACAGGGTGGCCACAAACAAATCGCCTCCATGTCGCTCTGTCCCCCGCCATTTCACTACCCCGCTCCCAACTCACACCCCCCTCTCTCATATACCTCTCCACTCCATCCCTCCATCTCATCCTCGGCCTCCCCCTTCCTCTCGCCCCCTCCACCTCACTCACATACACTCTCCTCGTCAGTCTTTCACTCTCCATCCTCTCCACATGCCCAAACCTCCTTAACGTGTTTTTCCTAACGCTTCCTATCACGTCCACAACCACACCACAACGCTCCTTCACTTCCTCATTTGTTAGTCTGTCTCTCCATGTGACTCCACATGCTCCTCTCAAATAACTCATTTCCACTGCTCTCACTCTTGACTTCTGTCCTTCCAACAGGGTCCAAGCTTCACTTCCATATGTCAGAGTTGGTATCACAGTACTGTCATGTAACAACTTTTTCACTTCCATGCTCACCTCCCTGTTTCTTATCACCGCTTTCAACGAACCAGCAACCTTCCTTCCCTGCTGTACCCTTTCGAGCACTTCACCCTCCAGACTTCCATCCTTACTCATCACACTACCCAAGTACAGTACTTAAATGACTCACATTCTCCATATCCTTCCCATCCAATCTCACTGTACATTCATTGGCTTCACTTCTCTCGAAGACCATCACTTTACTCTTCCCTACAGTCACCTTTAGATCAGACTAGTACTGCATAAATATTATAAGCATGTGATGAACCCTATTATATTTTATAACCTATATTCACTCACCTGCAGGACACTCTGCCTTGTTATCAGCTGCTGGAAGGGGTCACTCTGAAGTGGTGAAGATTCTGATTGATGCTGGTGCTCATGTTAATATCAGTGATAAAGATGGTAATGTTTCCACTGCAGTACTGTAGATTGTTTTTCACAAATACCTACTATGATTATGTTATTAATAAGATAAAAGATATTAAAGTTACTGTGTACTGTACTTTATACTCTTTTAATGCAATGGGTAAGGGGAAACAGGGATTTTGTCATGGCACAGTTGTGTACTCAATTTATCAAAATATAGTACTTGTAATGTTATTTCTGGCATCTGCTGAAGTTAACTAAAATTTCAATTCCTCCCAGGGCACAGTCCACTGAGAAATGCCTGTCTTCATGGTCACAAAAAGATAGTTCAGCTACTGCTTGAAGCTGGTGCTGATCCTGATGCTGTTGACAAACAGAGTAAGTGTTAACACATCCTCTCCCCTCTCTGATGTAGAAATAAATTTAATGGGTATAAAATCTTATCTCAAGATGGAGGAATTTTTCTAATGCATTTGATTTGTGCATATTCTGAACTACCTTCTTTGCCCTCTAACTATGAGAACTTAAATTACATTACCATGAACTGTCCACATCTTTCATTCCATGATATTTTCACATACAATACACTTTTTACTGCTAAAACCAATAAGTCTTAAGCTTTAAAGTTATAGTGGTTGTCTTATGAAGTGGTCTGCTGTCTGAAAGGATAGAAATTCAATCACTGGCTGGGAAAGAACACAGTTTGACAATTCAGAATTCCTTTAAAACAGAAAACAGACTGTACTGGTCTTCCATAAGACCTACCAATATGTCATTAAAGCAGCCCTGCTAGTGGTGTACCAGTACAATAAATTTTCAGTTATCCAGCATAATTCAGCCAAGCCCTATGCCGAATAATGTGAAACCCCGGATGTTGCATAGTACCCTCAGTTTGCTCAATATTTGGTGTCGAGCTGGATTTTGCATTTCTATCCGTCTCGACCCTCTATCCGACAAACTTTCCCATGAGTAAAAGATGAAAATTATGCATTAAATACAATAAAGTAATGATACAGTATGGCAATACAGAGCTTGCTGGCTACCATTTTCAAGCCTGTTGATACACCTTGATACCGAATATTGCCTAGAACCACTGGTTAAGTCACGTTTCGGCACCGGCTATTGCATAAGTTCACCACATATTGCTTTAATAGAGCCAAGCCAGCAGTGATGGATATTGCAATGACGGATAATTGAGAGTTTACTGTATATTAGTCCTGAATGACAGCCCTATCAGGTGAGGAGACTGTAGCACCAGTCGAGCAGGGCAGTACTCCCAAGGAGGATGGAAAGCTGATGACAGGGAGAGCTGGAGCTCCCGTTTCATCAGCCCTCAGGACTTGTTCCTGACCATCCCCCTTTGCTGAACTTTTTCAGTGTCTCAGTAACACAGAAAGTAGACCAGCATGCTCTCCAATACAAGTTTCTCTAACTGTCAACACCAAACTACATGCACGCTACACACTACACTTCCTTTTCCAAAAATTCTAAAAAATGGCTAATGAAAATCGTGCCTCAGAGTCCCCAGGGGGGGGACCATAAATGCCCCCACCATCCGCCCCTCTCCTGGTGACGACTCTCGGAGCTGCCTGGAATCACTGTCTGACTCACTCCTTCTTCATTTCTGTAACATTCGCGGCCTTTCCTCTAACTTTCGCTCTGTTGAGCACCACCTCTTCTCCCCTAAACCTCACCTTCTCTTCTTTCTGAGACTCAGCTGTCTGAGACAACTGACAGCAAACCCTTTTCTGTATCCTCCTACTTTCTCTATTCTCATTTCAAAGCCAAAGGTGGCTGTTGTGTATATGTACGCAACAATCTATATTGCTCTCGTGTTCCTGAACTTGATTCTTCTGAATTCTCTACTCTCTGGCTTCGGCTCTCCTGTCATTCTCTGACTAAATATATCTGTGCTGTTTACTTATCTCCTAATTCTACCGACTATCAAAAATTCTTTGACTATCTTACTTCTACGATGGAACACATTCTATCCATTTCTCCTTTCTCTGAAATCTCCATTCTAGGAGATTTCAATGTTCACCACCACCTTTGGCTCTCCTCTCCTTTCACTGATCCACCTGGTGAACAAGCCTACATCTTTTCTATCCTTAATGACCTAGAGCAGCTTGTACAGCACCCTACCCGTATCCCTGACCGCCTTGGAGAGAGTTCCAACATACTTGACCTTTTCCTAACAACTAATCCATCTGCTTACACTGTTCATCTTTTCTCTCCGTTGGGCTCCTCCGATCATAATCTTATTACCTTAACATGTCCAATCGCTCCAGTACGGCCTGTGGACCCTCCAAAGAAACACCGCCTGTGGCACTTTGGAGCTGCAGATTGGGAGGCCCTCAGGCAGTACTTCTTTGATTTTCCTTGGAATGATTATTGCTTCCATGGCCGGGAGCCGTCTGAGTGTGCCCTGCGCATTACGGAGGTTATTCTCTCGGGCATGGAAGCATACATTCCTTTCTCATATCCTCTGACTAATGCAAGAAAGCCTTGGTTTAATCACGCTTGTTCTAATGCTGTCCGCAACAAGGAGAGGGCCTATAAGAGGTACCGGAGCCAACCCACCCCTGAATCACATCTTTTTTATATTTCTGCCCGGAATCGTGCTAAGTCTGTTCTTCGCTCTGCTAAAAACAATTTCATCCGTGCTAAATGTTCCCAACTCTCCAACTCGAATTCTTCTCGCTCCTTCTGGCACCTTGCCAAAAACCTTTCTAACAACTTTACCTCATCATCCTTCCCTCCTCTTTTCTACTCTGATGGCTCTGTAGCTATTTCTTCTACTGATAAAGCAGATCTCTTTGCTCAGACTTTCTCCTCCAATTCTACCTTAGATGATTCCGGTGCTGTTCCTCCATCACTTCCCCCCTCAGACTTCCTCATGACTGGCATTAAAATTTCTTCAGCTGATGTATTTTCTGCCATCACCGGCCTCAATATTAACAAGGCATATGGGCCTGATGGAGTCCCTCCTGTTGTCCTCAAAAACTGTGCTTCTGTGCTTACACCCTGCCTAGGTAAACTCTTTCGCCTTTGTCTCTCAACTTGTACCTTTCCTTCTTGCTGGAAATTTCCTCTCATTCAGCCAGTCCCAGAGAAGGGTGACCATTCCCAACCCTCTAACTATCGTCCAATTGCTTTAGCATCCTGTGTATCAAAAGTTTTCGAATCAGTTCTTAACCGAAAAATTTTAAAGCATCTTTCCTGTCACAACCTTCTTTCTGATCATCAGTATGGGTTCGGTCAGGGACGCTCCACTGGCGATCTTCTCACCTACCTTTCAGACTCCTGGTCATCCTCCTTTCGGGACTTTGGTGAAAGCTTTGCCATTGCACTTGACATTTCAAAGGCTTTCGATCGAGTCTGGCATAAATCTTTGATTTCCAAACTGCCCTCTTACGGTTTCTATCCTTCTGTCTGTGCCTTCATCTCTAGCTTCCTTTCTGGTCGTTCTATAGCTGCTGTTGTAGACGGCCATCGTTCTTCTCCTAGACCTATCAACAGTGGTGTTCCTCAGGGCTTTGTCCTATCACCAACTCTCTTTCTTTTATTCATCAATGACCTTCTAAGCTGTACATCTAACTCTATCCACTCATATGCTGATGATTCCACCCTTCACCTTTCCCTTCGATTTCCGCAACGTCCATCTCAGCAGTTACTTCAGCAAACAAGGGTTGAGGCTATGGCACACCGAATGTCTGACTTGGCTCATATCTCTGATTGGGGTAAAAATAATCTTGTTATTTTTAATGCATCAAAAACTCAGTTCTTACACTTATCAACCCGACAAAATCTTCCTCAGGATTACCCACTAATGTTTAATAATGTCCAGCTCTGTCCTGCATCATCCTTGAACATGCTAGGGGTTTCATTCTCTCGGGATTTGTCTTGGAAAGAACATATTACATCTCTTTTGAAATCTGCTTCCAAGAGATTAGGTGTGCTGGGCCAACTCCGAGCTTTCTTTACCCCTGCACAGATGTTGACCTTGTACACGGGTTTTATTTGCCCGTGTATGGAGTACAACTCTCATGTGTGGGGAGGCTCCCCACATGCGGTTCTTCTCAATAGGGTGGAGTCAAAGGCTTTTCGTCTCATTAACTCTCCTCCTCTTACTGATTCCCTTCAACCTTTGTCTCTTCGCCGCAATGTTGCTTCTTTATCTCTCTTCTATCGCTACTTCAATGGTCACTGTTCCTCTGAACTGTCTGCTTGCATCCCTCCACTTCTACGACGGGCACGTAGTACCCGTCTAGCAACAAACTCTCATCCCTTTTCTGTCCAACTCTCTAATGCAAGAGTTAACCATTACTCCCAGTCCTTCATTTATGCAACTGGTCAACTCTGGAACTGTCTCCCTCTGTCTGTATTCCCTGCTTCCTATGATCTCCAATCTTTCAAACGCAGTGTGTCCAGGCATCTCGAAATGAATGGATCTTGAATTTGGCTCTCTTTTGTATTGTTTTTACTTTTTCTTGGAAGGAACAGTATGCGGGCCCATGGCCCTTGGTTCCTTCTTCCTTGCATNCTTTCTTTACCCCTGCACAGATGTTGACCTTGTACACGGGTTTTATTTGCCCGTGTATGGAGTACAACTCTTATGTGTGGGGAGGCTCCCCACATGCGGTTCTTCTCAATAGGGTGGAGTCAAAGGCTTTTCGTCTCATTAACTCTCCTCCTCTTACTGATTCCCTTCAACCTTTGTCTCTTCGCCGCAATGTTGCATCTTTATCTCTCTTCTATCGCTACTTCAATGGTCACTGTTCCTCTGAACTGTCTGCTTGCATCCCTTCACTTCTACGACGGGCACGTAGTACCCATCTAGCAACAAACTCTCATCCCTTTTCTGTCCAACTCTCTAATGCAAGAGTTAACCGTTACTCCCAGTCCTTCATTTATGCAACTGGTCAACTCTGGAACTGTCTCCCTCTGTCTGTATTCCCTGCTTCCTATGATCTCCAATTTTTCAAATGCAGTGTGTCCAGGCATCTCGAAATGAATGGCTCTTGAATTTGGCTCTCTTTTGTATTGGTTTTACTTTTTCTTGGAAGGAACAGTATGCGGGCCCATGGCCTTTGGTTCCTTCTTCCTTGCATTAAAAAAAAAAAAAAAATTAGTATGGTTGGGATTAGTGCTAAAATGGTGACATGCAATGGTGTGAAGCATGTAGGAAGGATGCAGACTCTCAGGGAATGGGCTGTTAAGCCTCTTCCCAATAACTGACATGTAAAAGAAAAAATATATATAGTGAAAGAAGGTTGTGCTATCTGAACAGCCATTCTTCTTTGGGTTAAAAAATAAATAAATAAATAAATTAAAATAATATAATAATATAAATGCAAATAAAAATGTGAACCAAGTAGGCAGGTAGTTCAGAGTGTGCTCAAAGGGATAACTGGGGTGCTTGAGTGACATACAAGATGAGTAAGTTGTGACAAAGGAAATGTTTTAAGTGATAATGTAATGGAAAAGTGTGTGAAGCTTGTTTAGTTTTGTTTTGAAAGGCTTTGTACATGCTTGCATGTGCCAGCCTTATTCACCTGATGGTGGCTTTCGGTACTAAATGGCTGCTGGCAGCATCTTCCTCCATTCTACTTTCTGTGTCCCACCTGTTCACGGTCCAGAAGGGGGACTGGAACAACTTGCAGTTTATCTTAGACTTGAGTCGCCTTAAAAGATTCATCAAAGCTTATCAATTCAGGATGGAGACACTGGCCACTGTCAGAATTCATCTTTGTAAATGGTGGCTAGCTACTTTCAACCTCTGGGATCTGTATTGCCACATTCAAGCAGCCTCAAAGTATTGCTGGTACTGTACAGTAGAGGTATCTGACTTTCTGAGCAGGTAGGATTACCTGTCTATTCTGAGTACTGATCAAGTACACCTTTGCAAAACCCAGTCAGCAGGGATGAGATGCTAGTTTATAATGATGACTGGCTAATTACCATCCTAGTCAAGTCTAACTACAAGCAAGCAGTTGCACAGATCAAGCCTCTAACACACAGTACAGGTCTCATGTACAGTAACCGGAAATTACAGATAAAGCCCACCCAGCAGCTGGTCTAGTTGGTTATGTCTTGGTACACAATTACTGTGTTTCTGCCAGAGCAGCAGGTATCCCTCTGGGCAAGCTGTGTCACAGGGACTTAAAGATGGGGTTGTCCTCATGTATGTGTGGGGAAGAAGTGAGTAATCTTTAAGTCCAGCAGAATTCTTTGCCAGCTGCATATATCTCCACTGAATTCTATTGCACCTTTTGAGTGGAATAACTCCAGGATGCCATAATTCATGATCATATAATGTGGTTAAATATGGCCCCTGCCACGGTGTCTGCAGTGTGGTTTTGGTGTATGAGCAGTGATGAGGACCTAGTGCACCTGCCACCATGCATGCCTGTCCCAACAGGTCATCTTAACTCATCAGTCTCAACAGATCACTTCACACCTACCCAGACATTCATTTCATCATCAGCAACATTAACCTTGTTGTCTGAAAAGCCCATCACATTGTCATCATTAGAGATGCTCTGGAAGCAGCTTGGGCATGTCAGCTCCATGGATGGGACTATATCCTAATCCCTGATGTAGGTGTGAGGCCATGACCAGAAGAACAATAATTGGAACGTCATCCAGGAGGCAATGCAATGGAAGGAAACTACTGTACATTTAAGAAGGAAAATATCTTTAAACTTCTTACTGAGACAACATTTGCATAGTGTACTATAAATATGCTGTATTTAATTTTAAAAGTGTAAGTTTAGGTCCTCTTGTATTATACATAAGCCTGATTTCTGTTGTGGTAGGTGGTGGCAGCCATCATGTACTCATAGAAAGCTGCCTACATCTTCCTTCACCTTTATCATTCTTTCAATGTGTCTGACCTCCTCTCTTCCAATTTCTCCCATCTTTCATATCACTTTTTATTACTGTTCTTTCCATTTCAGGTAGCTTTACTTTGAGTGACAAGCCTAATGGTTTCCTGTAAGCCAGAAAACCATTTACAACACTGGGTGGTAACCATATAACCAACCCATATCCCTACGTCACAACAAGTGGGTTGGTGGTGGGTTAGTGCCCCTACCCGTAAAACAACTCGAAGACAAATGACCACCCTGGCGGAAGGGTAAGCGCCCCACTGCGTAAGACAAATGACCACCACTTACAGGATTATAGTGTCTGGCTATAGACAGATACATTTCTGTACTTTGCAGATTTTTTAATCCTTAAACTTTATGGTGCACCTTAGCTATTTTACCATAGCTGCTTTATGCACCACCAGGAATTGACATTAGGTTATTCCTGGGTTTATTTCATCTATAAATGTAATCTTTAAATCTTGAGGGATGATATATCTATATTATCCTGGCTGCTGCTAGACTATTTTGATTGCAACCTGAGTTGGGTGTAACAAAGCAACTGTGGCATCCACCTGGGAGCCACACCATCTCATATTTCCCTGCATTTCACCATAGGAGAGGACCTTGCTTTGACCATGGTGAGGTGTTTGTCTACCACAGGGGGGGCTCTGGTGCCCTACACAATGTATGTACTGTAATGTACCCATAGGACAGCCCTAATGAAGCAACTGCTTACCTGTGGTTGATGGATCTGCTCAGCCAGACAGACCAGCAATAAGCTATAATAATTTGCAATATATAAACTACTGTCAAGTTAACCACCAATCTAAACTGAATCACTGAAAATTATACTGAACCTGTATCTTATGTTTCTCTCTCTCTCTCTCTCTCTCTCTCTCTCTCTCTCTCTCTCTCTCTCTCTCTCTCTCTCTCTCTCTCTCTCTCTCTCTCTCTCTCTCTCTCTCTCTCTCTCTCTCTCTCTCTCTCTCTCTCTCTCTCTCTCTCTCTCTCTCTCTCTCTCTCTCTCTCTCTCTCTCTCTCTCTCTTTCTC
>JAGKTI010007076.1:0-38244 GCA_018397915.1 Birgus latro
CATGTGTGAAGGTCACAGCCTTGCCCTTAGATCGGACTATATGAGCTCTTAGCTCCATTCCGGGAGGGTAAAAGCTGACGATCATGACCAACAAATGATCCTGACCGACCTGGTGAATTACACACACACACACACACACACACACACACACACACACACAGGAGCTAAATACATCTGTCTGGAGTGACATCATATTTGGCTCAGCCTGCTCACAGTCAGGCCATGTAACTTGCAAGAGGAGTCACAGTTTATTATTTTTTTTTTACCTACTGTGCTTCTTAAATCCATACTAGAAATGATGCACAACATGGGGGACCAGTTAATCTGAAATAAGAGTGATATTGTTATGTATTTGTAGTTGAAATTTGTAATTTATTTTGTTAAAGACACTTATGACGTTATTTTTAAAATTCAGAGAGGCTTTATTTTTGGATAACTTGTATTCAGTTGCAACAAGTTATATTTTTTGTTACTTCACAGTGAATTGGTTCTTTCCCCATATATTAAGCTGATATACAAACTTTCTAATTGATGTTTTATTTAAAATGAAAGTACAGTAGTGGCTGAAAGTGTTATCGAGGCTGATGACAAGTTTGCAGCTGCAGAAGCTTATGCAGTGTTTGTGTGTCTGTAACTATGTCATTACAGTATTTTTGTATAATAAATTTTTTTTAATACTGTTACCATTCACCTAATTCTCACAATACAGTGGAATCTCTTAAATCGTGACTTTATAAGATTGAGCACACACTGCAATTTGAGTATTCCCCGAGTTAGAAATAACCAGTCTAATGGGGAAAATTACTTATGGGTCTGTTATCTAGGAATTGCTGTCCCCTTTACCCCCAAACCTACATCAAACTGGTCACCAGTGAATGCTAACAACCTGGAAAGGAAATCAGTAAAGCATATTTAATGAGAATGAACAGCATTGTAAGATTCTTAATTGACTGACCAGACATGGTGTAATATTAATATTTAACAATACTAGACTATTACAGGGTTTTCAAAGTAATAATAATAGATCTCAAATTCCTGGCTGTAATAGTAATAGAAGGCAAAGTAACAGATAATTGTATATTACTTTCCTAATACAGACACTAATTTAGTCCTAGGTCTCAACAAAATAAATAGTCCCCGGGCTTCTACGCTCCTCATGGGGCAACGTAGGAATTGGATGATGGATGGTCAGCCTATTGATAATTATTTAAGACAGTACTGTCTGGCTACTGCACCCCCTACAACAACAATAACCAACTACAAATTACTTACCCCCATCAAGCACTGAAGTTTTCTGTAAGTGTGTGTGTGACATGATCAGAGAAAATGCCACAAGGGCAGCCTGGACTCTTGCACAAAGGAATACATTCCCATGGATTTCATTTGCCCCAGAAATTGGTTATATTGGTATAAAAAGTATATAATAATTTTCATCAATGTTTATACAATACGATAAGCTAATAAAAACACACAAAACTAATGAGTAAAACTACAGTGAAAGTACTGAAATGCTGTGAGAATAATGTGTTGCCACAGTAAAACTTCCCAACACCCTACTGCAATATTTCGCAGGCACCATTCATGAGCTAACCATATGTCTATATACAAAATTTCACAAGGTTTCATGTGGTGCCTTCTGAATGTTGATACGACCCACTACGTTTAGGGGTTGACGCCAGCAAGGGCATGTGGCCAGAAAACTTTGCCCCCGCTACCTTGTGGCGGACTTTTGGGGGGAGGCGTGACGGGGGTTCTGCTGGCATAGATCATGGGTCCGGGGCAAGATGGGGCTCGAACCTGTGCTAGAGGGTGCAGGGCATTGTGGTTCTGAGGCTGCCGCTTCCACCCAATAGAGAGGGGCCCGAACCTGGGAGTAGAGCCCCAGGAGGCTGCCCTATCAGTGGGTGCATAATGGCGGGGCAGTTGCAGTGCCAAGGCACACTTGGAGGATGTCCCTGCAGCTGTCCTGGCAGGGTGCCCTGAGGCCACTACCACAACCACTAGTAAGCTGGTGGGCTAGGGGCCCCAGATCCATTCCCTGGACCTGGGACTGTGCAGTGGGTGGGGCCTGTGGTATGTTTACCCCCCTTTGTTATCACTGACTATGACTAAATACAAGAATAAGCTTCAGAGCAAGCCTGAGGACATTATAACACCCAGGGGCATGAGAGTGGGTTCATGGAATGTAGGAAGTTTGAGGGGAAGAGCAAGGGAAGTCATTTAGGCATTCAGTAGGAGATGGGTGGATGTGGCATGATTGCAGGAAGTCCAGTACAGGGGTGGATCATCCAAAAAGATTGTTGGGAAGGATTGATACTATTAGTTGTTTTGGCAGGGGGGGACAGACTGATATGGGGGTGTGGGTGTGTTGGTTGTGGAGAAATGGGTGGAGTATGTTATGAGAGTAAGCGATAGGATATTGTTAGTGAAAATTTTGTTCGGCAGAATCATGATTTCAATTATATCAGCCTATACTCCACAGGCAGGCTTGGATGAGGTAGAGGATAGATTTTGGGATGACTTAATACATGTAGTAGGTGGTATGGGGGATGATGAGATAGTGGTTTTGGGAGGGGACTTAAATTGTCATGTAGGTGAAGCAGCTCAAGGTTATGAAGGAGTACATAGGGGATGTGCATATGGAATAAGAAATGCGGAAGGAGAAAGAATACTCGAGTTTGGGGAGGCAATGAACATGATGGTGTGCAACACCCATTTGAGGAAAAGAGAGAGTTGATTATGTATGAGTCTGGGGGAAATAGCACTCAGATAGATTATTTTCTGGTCAGTAGGGTTGATAGCAGGTTAGTGAGGGATGTTAAAGTTTTAGGAAGCGAGGAGTGTGTGCACAGCACAAACTGTTGATCAGTGACATGGTGCATAAAGAATGTGTGATGAAAAAGAGGACATAATTATGTACAGTCGCCAAACTTTCCACCTGGGCCACCTAGCTGCGAGAAGTGGGTAACGGGTGCTGGCAACAGTGTATCTTTGTTCGTGTGTACATGTTCGACGAAAGTTCGGATCATCAACTATCCTCTTCCGTAGTGAACCTTAGAGTTCAGCCCAATATTCAGTCGACAATTTTTAGCCGACAATTTCAAAGGAGCTTCTTGAAAGTATTGGATAATGCGAGTATTGAAATCATTAACTAAAATTTTCTAAAAGGCCGCATCTTTACATTTATTACATACTGTATAAACCCATGGCTAAAAATTGTCTACTGAATATTGCGGGGAAGAACCGTCGTGTGACCGGTCCTTACGGTAGAAAAATAGACACCGGTGTCTGTTCGTTATGCATTTGCCAGTCCTGGGCCGGTCGATTAAACCTATTGAAAAACCATTCTTGATGCGAGACATGTTTAGATAAGTTAGGTCATTAATCGTTACAGGATTGCTCATTGGGTGAATACTAATTTAAACTAAGTAGGAGGGACAGGAAGTAGATGTCGGAGGTTGACACTCGTTCATTGAGGCACAATACTGCCTCGAGTCAGCCGATCCATGTGACGTGGTTCCACCCCCCTCAGGAGAGATGGGTTTCTCCTATTACACACCAAGCCCTTATCTTATGACCTAGGCCTTAGTAGCAGCCAGACAACAACCAACATCACATATCCTTGCACCCCGGGCCTCGGTGATGGGCACTAAAGTGCTTAGGTTCATGGGGTGGGGGTGGGGGGGGAAATCAGTGTTCCAGTCTGTAATGATAATTTCATGTTTGTTATGTTGTGTTCACCAATCACTAAAGTAATATCACAGGCAATGGTGACATAAATGTCCCAGCAATTTAGCAATTGTGCTTAATATGACTGGAGACTTTTGCATACTGTGATGGAGAGGTGATGTCTTCATCTAGTTATCATGTGAGATAACGTTGTTCGGTGAATAATGTGTAACCTTACACATAAGCAGCACCGCTCACAATCAGTTTTCCTTGTAATGCGTAATTCAGACATTCATTAGATGAATGGACTATAAAGGTATACTGTAATGACCATAGTCATAGGTAATATGATACGGTAAATCATTGTCATAGCTGATGTAATAACCACGTTCGACAACAGTATGCATAAACTTTTTGCCTGTGGTGCACCACAGAACACATAAAAAATCTACCTGAAGTACTACCAACGAGGAAATAAGCAACTGTTAACAGTCTGAACATCATCCTAATGTTTATTGGTCAGTGTCATTCATGATGTGAATATGGCAGGTAATTGTACTTGTAACTGGAAGTAGATGATAGGTAAATGCATTCCTCTTCAATCTCTACTGATAGTGGTATCAAGTGATAACCCTGTGAAATGGAATTACTGATATAAGGAGACTGTGATAGAGGAAGGCTTGGAGCGATTCCAGTATATAGTGCATTAATATGTTATGGTAGCAATATAAAACCAACATAGAAAATAAAATGTTTAGTACTGTTAAGATTGCAAGTATTTAGTAGATTGTTAATGGATCTCAAAAACTAGTTCGGCAATTATTATTACTGACGGTATAAATAATGTAACCCTCCCCCCCCCACCACCACCGTCTGGTGCCTGCCCTGGCCTTCACTATGCCAAGCTTCCCCCTTAACCAGCTCTCCTACCGGCTTGACCAGTTGCAGGAGACGGTCACATGGAATTGTTGCGTGCCACAGGTTGCACGGACCAAGACCAAATAAGTGTAGTATAATATATATTATTGTATTATACATAATAGCATATGTTTATATCATAATATTGTATATATTACCTTATTATAAAATTAATTTAGTTGAAATACAGGAGTTAGGGGTTGGAGCCGCAGACGACGCGACGGCCAGTGCAGACGACACCAGCACCCCCAACCCCCCCAGTACCACCAGGGGGCCGCCGCTGACACTGAGCGGCTGGGAACAGGAACGGCTCACCTGTATCACTTCCCGGCGCCCCTCTTGCTCCCAGGTGGTGACCCGGAAAGGTAGCAGTCGCCAGCGCCTAGTCTCCGGCCGAAATTCCACTCGCCAGGTAAGGGGTGGATTTTACAACTCTACGCAACTCCGCGGTATTGGCCACAGTCATACCGGGTACGGGGCAGAGCCGGCCACAGTCCATTCCCCAGTTGCACCCCCGCTACAGGGCCGCGACACGGATGCGTGTCGGCCAGGCAAGACAGGCCATAAGTCGTCCGACTCCTGTAGTCATTCCCCCCAGAGCAGCACCGCAGTACTGGCCACAAGCCATACTGGGTATGAGGCAGGATCGGCCACAGTCCGTCCCTCTGCTACTAGTCCTCTCAGCTCCCCGGTACGGGCCATTAGCCGCACCAGAGCTACAGCCTCCTGTGCCACTACGACGTTGGCCATTAGTCACGTCAGGCCAGGGGTAGAGCAGGCCCCTAGCTGCACTGAAGCTGTTGTCCCCTGTGCCACCACGACATTGGCCATTAGTCACGTCAGGCCAGAGGTACAGCTGGCCACTATCCGCCCTGTAGCTGATGTCCCCTGTGTCACCCCGACGTCGGCCATCAGTCGCGTCAGGCCAGAGGTAGAGCAGGCCACTAGCCGCACTGAAGCTGATGTCCCCTGTGCTACCACGACGTTGGCCATTAGTCACGTCAGGCCGGATGTAGAGCAGGCCATAGTCTGCTTCTCTCCCACTGGAGGACCTGCAGCCAGAGAGGACCCCTCCCCCGAGCTGTGGCAAGGCCTTGCCAGAGGCCTTGGTTCCCTGCAACTCTACCAGGGTGAACAGCAGTCGAAGCGGAGCTCCAGCAGACCCAGCAGCCGACGTCGGGCTCTGTCTACTACTCCTCTGGCCCGAGGTCCCCGTGTGACGACCCTGTTGGCGATGCTGCCCTCCAGCCGTTGCCGCAGCCCAGCCACCCCGCGTTCCAGTACCCTGGGTCCTCAGTTGCCGCGGGAGTTGCCCTGAACACCGGGGCGCAACTTACCTGTGGGCGAGGCCTCCCTGAGTCTCCCCCAGACTCGACGACAGGCCCGTCTCCTGGCTTTATTTGGGCTGAGCCCCTAGTCCCACGACTACATGTGGGGCCCTGTCCAGGGGCGCGTCACTCTGCCCTTCCTCCGGATGGAGGAATCAACCTAGGGCCCACCTGTGGTAGTGAAGTGAGTGGACTTTTACCTATGTGTGTGCTTTCTAGACCCAGATATATGTGTGCATTAACTTACACCATGCGAGTGATTCCCTATGGTGTATTCTCATGCTGAGTGACCAGGGGCCCAGAGTGTAAGATTGGACGAGCCTAATAGCTAACCTTGGCCTAACTTATATTCCGAGTAGAGTCCCCCCCCCCTAGTGAACGAAACGCCACAGTGACCAACAGAACAATAATATTGTGTCAATTGTGCCATTCCCTTGATTATTGAAACTCTTCCTCCCCAGCACACAGGCACACGAGTGAAACACCTCAGTGGCTAACAGAAGGAATATATATTATTCCCATCGTGCCTTCTTGTGCATTAAGCCTCCACCCACCCCAGTGTCTGGGCACATTAGTTAGGGTACGTCTGGGCATCTCCAAATGTCCCGCTAGAATACCACAGTCCCCCCCCCCTTCAGTGATCACTGCGCAGCGGACTCTACCTGAGATAAACTTCTGGCCGGCTGAGTGTCTATGACACAAGTGTTACTGTAATGTATATACAGTGCCGTCGAGTGCTATATGGGCTTGGGAAATTGTAGTAAATTCATTCCTGTGTCCTAAATCATAATTGTATTTTATGTGCCATAAGTGCTGGGTAAATAATACCATACTTCCACCAGCCGGTATGGTGACAGACTTCCCGTCAAGTAAAACCTTGTGTTAAATTGTTAAACCCATCCCCGGCCAACCCAGTCTGTAATATAGTAGGCGCGGAAATTTGACGTTAAAGGGCCGACGTCATTCTTTTTCGCGTTAAGTGAAGTAGGGTCAATACTACCCTCCCCTGTGATGCGAAATGAGCTGATGCTTTTTCAATGGGAGCTGGAAACCCTGCTTGATAGGTTTGGCACCACAGGAGCAGGCTCAGTAATGTTTGGGCAGCTACAGGAGGAGGATTGTCTCTGTGTGTGATGCACCACGAGGGCATGTTTTGACTCAAATAACACAGTTATTTGGTTACCTACCACATTCTCATCATGCCTAAAGTAACCACAAGCAAGGACAAATGTGTGGAAGTGATTACTTTATACAAAGCTGGCCACAAACTCCCATTTATTGCAAATCAAACAGGTGTTAGACTGAGGACACTGCAGAGACTAGTGAAGCGGTTCAAGGACAGTGGGGAGGCCATTCCTTCCACTCCACTTCCCAAGCCTGGGAGACCTTGTAAGACTACCTTCAGGACCCGTCAGCTGATCTCAAGGCAAGTTAGCAAGGATCCAAGGCTAACAGCACGGGATTTAAAAGAAAAGAACCCACAGTTGCTGGCAGATGTGTCTGTCAGAAGTGTGCAGCAGCTGTTGCATGACGATCTGGGCTAAAGGAGTTTTTGTGCTCGTAACAAACCACTGCTAACTGCACTTTAGAAGAAAAAGAGAGTAAATTTTTGTAAGAAATATCTTGCCTGGAGTGAGGAGCAGTGGAAAACTGTGCTTTGGAGTGATGAGTCAACATTTACTGTCACTGGTACCCCTTCATCACGAGTGTACCGCAAACCAGGCAGTGACCCCCTGGATCCTAAGTACACTTCCAAGTTTGTTAAATACCCAGCCTCACTCATGGCTTGGGGCTGCTTTACATATTATGGTGTTGGTGAGTTGGTAATTCTACCTGCAAATGAAAAAGTGAACCAGAACAATTATTTGGAGCTCTTATGTGATGTTTTAAGTGACTCTTTTGATAAAACCAAGGCAAGAGTATTTATGCAAGATTCTGCCCCTGCACATGTTGCAAAGTCAGTGAAACAGTGGCTAACAGACTGTGAGGTTCCCTTTATTCAAGATTGGCCCGGAAACAGCCCAGATATCAATCCCATTGAGAATTTATGGGCGCACATGAAGCGGCAGCTGCGTAGTATGGACACATCATCTTTGCCTAAACTTGAGGCTGCAGTCAAGCAGCTATGGAGCAGTTTTAGTCCGTCTGTTCTGCAAAACTACGCCATCAGTCTCCCCAAACGCCTTAAGAAGATAATAAAGGTGAAGGGGAATGCCAGTAAATGCTAAATTCAATGGTGAGTGTTAATTTATTTGTTTCTCCTTGCTAACCACAAGAATGTTTTCTTTTTTTAAGATGGCGTCAACACTTTCCGCGCCTACTGTATATTTGTTGATGTACTATTGTCTCTGGGAAGATATCTGAATACATTTGTGTAATAATTACTACCTTGTTTTTGTGTCCAATCGTACTCCTTAGAGTTACCGACCCGGTCTAGAATAGGGACCTGCTTTAGCCTGCGTATTTGAGGACGGGAAACCGACCCACAAATACGTAGCATAAAAATAGTAATATTTATTTGGTCTTAGCGCGACCTGCGGCACAATAATTTTACGTGCGACCAATTTCATGCAACTGGCTGAGCCGATGGGGAAACAAAGATACACTGTTGCCAGCACCCGTTACCCACCTCTTGTGCCTAGGTGGCCCAGGTGGAAAGTTTGGCAACTGTACCTAAGAGGAAAATATGGAAGCTGGAAAACCAAACCAAGCAGTAAAGGATGTCTTCTATAGCGAGATGAGGAGAGTGGTGGCTGAGCAGGGAGTTGTAGACAGAGGCATCATTGAACAGTACAGAGCCCTTAACCCTTTCGTGCACTGTAAGTTTTATTAAGTTTCACGGCACACGATTTTACTCCCCCACGCGCTCCGCTGGCAGCCCGTGGTACGCAAATTACACGTATTCTTGCCTCATTTTCGCCATGCAAACCTCAAAATGTTGCCCTGAAACTCACATATCTTATTCGCCGATGTTTGTTCTAGCTGATAAGCGAAAAGAAAAATGAGAAAAATACGAATAAAAGTACACTAGGCCGCCGTGAATAAACATTTTGGAACATTGATCTTACTTTCCAACATCGTCGTTCGAGTGTTTTCCATCATACAGAAAAATGTTATTATAAGTTTTGATAGAGAATTTCATTGGCTTTCTAATGAGGTATGTCCGGTTGTGGTACGATTTGTAGTTTTCGAGAAAATAGCAAAACTAAAAGCCATTTTTGAAAGAAAAAAAAATGATTTTTGTTCAGGGAGGTATACTGCAGAAGTTTTCTTGCATACCTTATGTTTTTATTATATAATCTTATGTAGAATTTCATAATCTTTCTCCTGATAACTTTTTGTTTTGATACGCCTCATAGTTTCCTAATAAATCGCAAAAACTACAGGGTACTCACGGCCATGGTTCACTTTCGTCATGCACGCACAATAACCGCCTACGTAACCACAACTTTTCATTTGAGAAATTACATAGTTATGTCCTGTACATACGTAGAATTCATGGTTCTTACAGGAAATCGATACGTTCAATAATTTTGGAGTAAATGGACGACAAAGATAGAACACTCTTCCTCGCCCGCAAGCGAGATAAAAATGCTCAGTTTCCCTGCTTCACGAATACTTACATATTTTTGTTCGTTACGTTTTATTTTTATTATTATTATTTTTTACTCAAATTATACACGTGAAATATCATAAGCTCTTTGACAGTGCTCTCAGTAACTCGACATTTCCACTAGTCTTTTTGCTAGGTACTGATACTAAAGCTGAACTTTCTTCCATCTCATATGTGTATATGTAAAAAACAATACTTATTTGTGAAAAAAATATAGAATTGTAGAAACGGTCAATGTACAAATCAACAAAATATGGATAACTCACCTGCTCCAGAGGTGTTGAGCTGCTGGCAGGAACTTGAAGGAATTGAAGATGAGTTAGGTAGTGTGTGAGTTGTGTGTGTGTGCATAGGTGCGTGAGTGAGTGTGAGTGTGTGTGTGTATGTATATATGCATGTGTGTGTATGTGTGTATGTATATATGCATGTGTGTGTATGTGTATGGTGTATTCTCTGTTCCTTGCACCACATTTGCCTAACACATGAGATGCACACAATAGATTTCTCCACGAACATTCGCTGCATGACATACGTATATAATGTCATATATGTGTCGCTGTGTGGCGTATATATATATTTTTTTTGTCTCTGATCATTACGTAACTTTCCGCTGTCAGTCAATGCACACAATATTTCTCGGTGAACACTCGCTGCACTGTTTTATACATATATTTCACACTGAACCATATATAATATAAAACACTATCACATGATTCCATCCCAGCCTTTTCTGTTATTCCCTTCCCTACTGTATGAAGTAAGAGACCGCCTGTTCCCTTAGCAACTAATGCATATGTCTGTGTATCTATGGCATAACATAATGCCTGTTATGGTAGGTCAGCAATTTCACTAATCCAGGCACTATATGTTTCACAGATTTAAGTAATGGCTTCACTGTAAGGGTAAAATACATCATTTTATGGGCAGGGTGAGTGGAAACCCCTCTATAACAAACTAGACTCTGCCTCTAGGCCTAACGGCTGATAACGGGCCCCAGTGCTTTACAAACAGTATATCTATGTTCAGTAGACACAATCACTTAACAGTATAGTCAAAAACACTGTACAATCACAATATTTCAATAATGGCTTCAGAATCGGGTGGGAGGGGGAATTTGGTGGATTTAAAGGGAAAACACAACACAGGACAACCCTGCTGTCTGGCTGCTAGTGGAGCACTGAGATTCTATCACTACGTACAGGCACATAGGAGTTATTGCAGTGTTGCCAAAGTCTTACCTCGGGAGAGACACGTGGCTGCTAGAACGCTACAAAATTTGGCGCAAATCGACCGAAAACTTATTTTATGGTTAATTTTTTGTGTGTTTTCACGCGATTTGAGGTCCTGTGCTTTAGCACACCATACCACATGTAACGCAAATTGCGGTCCCGTGCGCAAAAGGGTTAAAAACAACCTCTTGAAAGTTACTGATGCAATATGCCGTTGGACTAGAGGCCGACCAAGACATAAAGTAACTTGGTGGTGGGATGAGGGTGTAGAAGCTGCAGTTAAGGAGAAAAGAAGACTTTTCCAGGAATAGAAGAAGGGTGGTAAGAAAAACTACTTGGCTGCCAGGCGTAGGGCTAGAGAAGAGGTTTACAGGGTGAAGTCTGAGTCACAACGACTTTTACTTGATAAACTAAATCATGTGGAAAGGAAGAATACAATATTTAAGGTGGCAAAACAGATGAAGAGGGAGAATAGGAATATCACAGGTGAGCAGTGTGTGAAGGAAGGGTAGTGGTGAACAGTGGGGATATTAACCCTTTCGCGCATGGTAAGTTTTATTAAGTTTCATGGCTCACGATTTTACTCCCCCGCGCACTCCGCTGGCAGCCCGCAGTAGGCAAATTACACATATTCTCGCCTCATTTTCGCCACCCAAACCTCAAAATGTTGCCCTGAAACTCNGAGATAAAAACGCTCAATTTCCCTGCCTCACGAATACTTACATATTTTCGCTCGTTACATTTTATTATTATTATTATTATTATTTACTCAAATTATACACGTGAAATATCATAAGCTCTTTGATAGTGCTCTCAGTAACTTGACATTTCCACTAGTCTTTTTGCTAGGTACTGATACTAAAGCTGAACTTTCTTCCATCTCATATGTGTATATGTATAAAACAATACCTATTTGTGAAAAAAATGTAGAAATGTAGAAACGGTCACTGTACAAATCAACAAAATATGGATACTTACTTGCTCCAGAGGTGTTGAGCTGCTGGCAGGAACTTGAAGGAATTGAAGATGAGTTAGGTAGTGTGTGAGTTGTGTGTGGGTGCATGAGTGAGTGTGAGTGTGTGTGTGTGTGTGTGTGTATTTACCTAATTGTATTTACCTAATTGTGATATACAGTAAATGGGCTACGCTCGTGAGGTCCCGTCTCTGTTTCTCAATAAGTCAAATTTTGCCTTAAACTCATTTAAGTTTTTAGACTGGACGATCTCTTTGTCCAGGCTATTCCACAGGTCTATACATATATACGGAAAACTATATTTCTTGATGTCCTTCGAGCAGCTTGGCTTCTTTAGTTTCATTCCGTGTCCTCTTGTTGCTCTCTCATCCCACACAAACAGATTTTCTCTGTCAATTTTATCTACTCCTATCATGGTCCTGAACACTGCAATCATGTCACCCCTCTTTCTCCTTTCCTCTAAGGAGGGCAAATCCAGCCTTTCCAGCCTCTCTCTGTATGGCAAATCTGCCAGACTAGGGACCATCTTGGTTGCTGTTCTTTGTATTCTCTCAATCTTGGTTATATCTTTCTTTTGTGTGGGGACCACACTACTGCTGCATATTCTGACCTGGGCTGGATCATGGCCACTATCAATTTTTTCATCATCTCCTCATCCATGTAATGAAATGCCACTCTTATATTGGTCAAGAGTTTATATGTCTCTCTCACTATCTTATTTATGTGCTTTTCAGGTGACAAACTATCCTGGACCAGCACTCCCAAATCTTTCTCTTCTCTCGCTTTTCTAATTGGTTCATTACCCATCAAATAATTCAATGATGGCCTCTTGGTACTTTTACCCATTTCCAATATTTTACATTTTTTTGCATTGAATTTCATTTCCCACATCCGGCTCCAATCATATATCCTATCCAGATCCTCCTGTAGCATTTTACAGTCCTCTTCAACCTCTACCTTTCTCAAGATCTTTGCATCATCAGCAAACAGGCTTGCATAGCTGTTCACTCCATCTACCATATCATTTACATAAATCAAGAACATTACTGGTGCCAACACCGAGCCCTGTGGGACACCACTTGTTACTTCCCTCCATCCAGATGTCCTGTCCTTTATTACTGTCCTCATTTGTCTGTCACTCAAAAAGTCTCTCATCCATTCCAGGAGGCTTCCCTTCAGTCCTCCTATATGCTCTAATTTCCATAATAGTCTCTTGTGGGGTACTTTGTCGAAGGCCTTCTCCAGATCTAAGTACCCACAATCCACCCAACCGTCTCTCTCCTGTAGCACGTCAATCGCCCTTGAGTAGAAGCTCAACAAGTTGGAAACACATGACATTCCACTTCTGAATCCAAACTGACTTTCAGTCAAAATATTCATCTCTTCCAGATATTTTATCCATCTATCTTTCAGGATTCTCTCACACAATTTCACAACCATGCTGGTTAGGGATACTGGTCTATAATTCAGGGGTTCTTCCTTGTTTCTTCCCTTATAGATTGGCACCACATTTGCTCTCTTCCATTCCCAAGGCACTTTTTCCTCTTCCAAGGAGCACACAGTTAAACTGTGAATCTTATCTGCCAGTTGTTCTCTGCATTCCTTCAGTACCCAATTAGAGATTCCATCCGGTCCTGGGGCCTTCCTTACATCTTGAGCTCCCAGTAATTTATACACTTCCTGCACTTCCACTTTTATATCTTTTATCACTACATTTCTAATCACTCCCTCTCCTTCCACAAACTCCCTTTCCTTAGTGAAAACCGATTGGAAACATTTGTTCATTACTTCAGCTTGCATTACTGCATCCTTGTAAACTTCTCCTTCTGCTTTCAGTTTGGTGATTCCTTCCCTTTGCTTCAATTTGCCATTAACAAATCTGTGTGTGTATATATATATGCATGTGTGTGTGTATGTGTGTGTGTGTGGCATATTCTCTGTTCCTTGCACCACGTTTGCCTAACACATGCGATGCACACAATAGATTTCTCCACGAACATTTGGTGCACGACATACATATATAATGTCATATATGTGTCGCTGTGTGGCATATTTTCTTGTCTCTGATCATTACGTAACTTTCCGCTGTCAGTCAATGCACTCAATATTTCCCAGTGAACACTCGCTGCACTGTTTTATACGTATATTTCACACTGAACCATATATAATATAAAACACTATCACATGATTCCATCCCAGCCTTTTCTGTTATTCCCTTCCCTACTGTATGGTGTAAGAGACCACCTGTTCCCTTAGCAACTAATGCATATGTCTATGTATCTCTGTGGCATAACATAATGCCTGCTATGGTAGATCAGTTATTTCACTAATCCAGGCACTATATGTTTCACAGATATAAGTAATTAAGTAATGGCTTCACTATAAGAGTAAAATACATCATTTTATGGGCAGGGTGAGTGGAAACCCCGCTATAACAAACCAGACTCTGCCTCTAGGCCTAACAGCTGATAACGGGCCCCAATGCTTTACAAAAATATATCTGTGTTCAGTAGACACAATCACTTCACAGTATAGTCAAAAACACTGTACAGTCTCAGTATTTCAATAATGGCTTCAGAATCGGGTGGGAGGGGGAAAATGGCGGATTTAAAGGGACAACACAACACAGCACGACCCTGCTGTCTGGCTGCTAGTGGAGCACTGAGATTCTATCACTACGTACAGGCACATAGGAGTCATTGCAGTGTTGCCAAAGTCTTACCTCGGGAGAGACACGTGGCTTCTAGAATGCTACAAAATTTGACGCAAATCGACCGAAAACTTATTTTTTGGTTATTTGCAGTCCTGTGCTTTGGCACACCACACCACATGAACGCAAATCGCGGTACCGTGCGTGAAAGGGTTAAAGATGCATGGAGAGAGCATTATAACCGGTTGCTGAATGATGAGTTGACTAGAACATGGAAGGTTTGGAGTCAGCAGATCCAGTGTTTGGCCCTTGGCCTTTGATTAGTGCTACTACTGTAAGCAGGGCAATAGGCAGGATGCAGGTGGGGAAGGCAGCAGGTGTGTCTGGGTTTACCGCTGAAATAATGAAGGCCTCAGGAGATACAGAGTGAGGTTGGTTACTAACTTGATACATGTGATAATATATGAATGTGTTGTCCTAGATGACTGGCTGAAAGTGTGAACATAAGTGTGTACAGGGAGAAGCACAGAACTTCTGGACCATATAATGAAGGTAATGGAGAGAGTTCTAAATGGTATGATTAAAGTGTGAATACTGATGAGATGCAGTTTGGGTTTATGCCAGGCAAAGGAACCACTGATGCCATAATCAATGTTTGAGAGCTTCAGGAAAAATATATAGGAAAGAAAAGGGATCTGTGTTTTGTTTTTGCCAATTTGGAGAAGGCCTTTGACAAAGTCCCTAGCATGGTTGAGTCCTATTGTATTAGTTTCTAAACCTGACGGTAGTAAGAGGATGTGTCTAGATTATCGAGGAGTCAACACCCACCTAGCCACAGATATATATCCATTGCCGAGACTAGAAGAATTAGTGGAGAACGCTGCTGGTCACCGATACTATGCAACCATAGATATGAGGGACGCTTACCATCAAGTTATGTTGGATGAGGCCAGTTGAGACATTACTACATTCAGTGAAGGAGTAGCTCTGTACTGCTTTAGAAGATTGCCGTTTGGACTAAGCGCAAGCCCCGCCATCTTTTCTCGCCAAATGTCTATTGTGCTAGCCCCATTAGTGAAGGAGGGCTGGGTGAAGAACTTTTTGGACGACATCATCCTGTGGGCCTCTGACTATGATATGCTGATCGAACATCTGGACAAGCTCTTCATGCGACTTACACAATCCGGTGTTAAACTCAACCTCACCAAGTGCTCATTTGGCCAGCGACAAATGAAGTTCTTGGGCCACGTCATTTTTTAACACAGATGTCGGCCTGATCCTGCAAACGTAGAAGCTGTGCTGAAGATGAAACTGCCGAAGACTGTTAAAGAAGTTAGGAGATTCCTGGGTATGGTCGGTTTCTACCGCAAACACATTCCTAGTTTCGCAAAAATAGCCAAGCCTATCACAGATTTGACCAAGAATAACCATCCTTTCGTGTGGACGGACGAATGACAAGACTCTTTCGAAAAGCTGAAGGCCAAATTAGTGGAAGCTCCCATCCTGGTGAAAGCGCAAAGGGACCAGTTGTACATCCTTACCACGCACACTATAGTGTAAGTACCATGTAGGCGCTGTATTAAGTCAAATGCAACCTGATGGCAAATCTGGAGTGATAGGGTACTTTTCCAAAAAACTCAAGCCAACCGAGACTAGATATTCAACCACTGATCGGGAGGCCCTGGCAATTGTCCTGGCATGTAATTTCCATCATTTCCTTTGGGGCACAAAGTTTTTAATTCGGACAGACCACTAACCATTAACTAGCATCTTCAAAAGGAAAACCAAGTCTCCGCGACTCAACCGGTGGATATTAGAAATGCGAGAGTACCGCTAAGAGACTGAATATACCCAAGGCAAGCACAATGTAGTTGCCGATTTATTGTCGCGGCCAGTGCGTACTATCATTTATGCAGGAGAGTCTACAATCCTTGGTAAAACGAAAGAGGAAGTGCGCGAATTGCAACGTCAAGAGACCCGATGGAGGGAAATGGTCGATTACCTAGAAGGAGGAGACACCCCGAGAAATCACTTCCCTAAGTGTACTATTGACCAATTTGCTTTGGAGGAGTGAGTATTGTATTATATCAGGACTAAAACCGACAAAAGCATTCATTATGTGTTAGTAGTACCCTCTTCGCTTAAGAAGGAAGCTTTGCAATATGCTCATGTAACGCTCTCAGGTCACTTGGGTCAATTTAAAACTATGATGAAAGTAGAGGAATATTTCTATATACCTAATTCCAATTCCGAGGTAGTTCAGTGTGTTAGGAATTGCATAGTCTGTCAGCAAACGAAAGGAACACTTGGCCTCCAGCAGGAGTGGCAGGAGTTACCATCAGTTGATAAGCCCCTGGAGAGGGTTAGTATTGATTTAACTGTCATGCTTGCTGGATCCCACGGGTACCGTTATGTATTGACTATTATAGACCACTATTCTTGCTTTGTGAAATTCTTCACTCTCAGGACAAAAGTTGCAGATGAAGTGGCAGAGAAGTTTCACCAGTTTGTCATTGACTTTGGGGTCCCCAAGGCTCTGCTTATGGACAATGGGGCCGAGTTCCGCTCACAAGTTTTTCAGACCCTTTGTCGGAAATACCACATTAATACCGCCTATACTACCCCTTACCATCCCCGAGGCAACAGTGTCACAGAGAGGATGCATCGTACACTGAAGTCCATACTACGATCCCTGTGTAAAGACTATCCACTCCACTGGCCTCAGTTTCTAGGTCAGTGTCAATGGATCATGAATACTGCAGTTCACACCACTACAGGCCAGCAACCTTATTTTGCTTTCTATAATCGCCATGCTTCTCGTCACGTGCGTGCCCAGCTTACTGAAGTTGCCAGTGATCCCGAAGGTATAGCAGCAGCTCACGAAGTGCTCCAGTCGACACATCGCCGAATGGCCCGGAAGTATAAAGAAGTGGCTAATCAGTGGCGACGTAACCAAACGTTGAAGGTGGACGATTTGGCTTGGGTCAGATGTGAAACTGTTGTGCCTAGAACCAGCCATAAACTCAGTGTACTGTGGAAGGGTCCTTTCAAAGTGCGAGAAGTGATTAGAGGAGGTAGTGCCTATGTTCTGGTAGAACTACTTTCTGACACAGTCATCCAAAGAGCGGCAGAAAAGGTTAAGCCCTATGTTGGTGATGAGCAATGGATTACCAAGCCCGAGGAGTTGGTAGTAGTGGAACCGGAGGAAGAGGAAGTGTTACCACCCAGAGTCCGTAGACCTCCACGCCGGTATATTGAGGAGTGTGTGTAACAGGCATGTCATGAGTAAAACCAGTGCAGAGTTGAGGAATAGAAAATATTAGATTCTATCGTAGCAGAAGGTAAAACGGTGCTAAAAAGGAAAAAGAAATTGGAGAAATGATTGAAGCTATTTAGCCCAATCAGACGAGCAGAAAAGTTGATTAAAGTGTGTTACTGAAGGTTCAGTAAGGAAATAGAAAGCAGTAAAGTTGGAAAATCCTGTAATTGACTGCTTGATGATATGGTGCGAAACTAATGTCCTAAACTTGGGATGTGTCTCTCATGATTCTGCTGGAGATTAATCGGAGATTAATAGAAGTTTATGGTTAATGAGTACTCTTTTCCTGCAAGATCAGTTCAAGGGTTCATATAAGTACTTTGAAAGTAGAGCTTCCCCGTATTGATAATTGTAGAGTATGAGCAGAGTCATGTGTTTTTGGGCATAAGGTGCGGATCTGTCAAGCGCAGCCACAACTGGAAACTACAAGGGTGAGAATAGTCAGTTCCAGGACGCGTAGCCAGGCCCTGGTGTTAGTTGCTGTATCTCTGTAGGATGTATAAAAGAGATGAATGTAATATTCTTTATTTTATATTGCTTTTGTTTAAATGGATGGAGTGGTGTGTACAGGTAAGGCAATCACCATTCCCGCCGCTGAGAAATGGAGGGTGATTAACTTCTGGTCATGCGGCACCCTGACTCACATTGTGGGAGGAAGGTTGGAATCTCATGAGTCTGCTGGGAGAAGCGCGTCTTTGTGAGAACGCTCATGAAGTCAGTGTGTGACTTCCATCATGTTCCGTTTCAAGAGTTGCAACTCATTCATACCAAGTAAAAAGGGATAAGTTAAAGAAAGAACAGATCGCCAAGTGGGTGGATGAAGTTCTTGTAGACATGAGACACATATTCAGGCTGAACATGTGGTCATTTGGTACTGTCCTGAGATGTTCACAGGATGGACATATGCTTAGAATGTAATTTAGGTAGGATGTAAGAGTATTTAGAATTAAGTTCCATTAATATTAAGATAGAATAAGTATTACTCCTATATATTTAAGGTGGCATATGTATTACTACTCAATTTAGAATTAAGTGGAGTTTAAGCATCGCAGTTGAGTAAAAATCTAAAATCCCGAGGAGAAAGTAATGTAATGAAGGAAAATTATTGTAATGTCCCCTTATTCAAATAATTATTTTTATTGAAAGTAACAGCTTTCTGAGAGACAAAGAGGCCGCATTATGCCATGTTCATCCGCATTAAGTAGTCACCTGTGTATATAGTATCGTACATTTAAAATAGTGTAACATAGATTTTTACGTCAACTGTGATACTAGCGAACAGAGTTAGTTTAGAAATGATGTATTTAGTTGGAAAGTATCGTATTGTTAATAAGGTTAGGAAAATAATTTGAAAGCCGCGCCGAGCGCTGCTGTGTTTGAGAGAGCATTAGCAAGCGTCGGGGACGAGAGCAGTGCTGCCAGATACAGGGAAATTTCCCTGTTTTAGGGAAATTCGTGTCTCTACGGGGAAACAGGGAAGAAAATTCAAAATACACCAAAATCTAGGGAAATTTGAAAGATACTGGACGGACGAGAATGATACGGCTGTGATGCCATGAACCACACTTCTTTTAATTCAGATAATAGACAAAATTGTCTTTGTGTGTGTGTGTGTGTATGTGTCAAGACCAATACATGCAATTCTGCTTAAATTCTCTAAAGTAAGAGAAAGAGAGAGGGTGGGATGGGGGTTGTGGTAACTGGCAACACAACCGTATCGTTCTCGTCCGTCCAGTACGTGTCCTCCCCATGCATACCGTGATTACAAATTTTTATTAAGTCCTGAATAAAACCTGGTGGCGTTTGGAAGTCTCCCACCTATTTCAGTTACTGTCGTAACTTGTAGTCATGTCTACTCCTCCAGCAAAGCGTAAAAGGCAGCCTTACACCTAGAAATACACTGAAAAATGGGAAAATGACCCCAAATTTAAAAGCTGGCTGACAAGAAGTAGCAAAGGCCCTCTGTTTTTCCACTGCAAATTGTGTAATTCTGATGGAAAAGCTGGCATATCTGAAATAGAGAAACATGCTGCAGGGGCCAAGCATAAGAAGATTGTGGAGAGTGCTCAATGTACAGTTAGTGAACTTGATATGCCAAGTGTCAGTGGAGAAAGACATGCAGAAAGAAAAGTGAAAGAATCTGAAATACGATTAGCTGCAGTCGTAAGTGAACTTAACCTTCCATTTTCGGTTGCTGATAAACTTGTTCCAGCTATTCAAGCAATATGCCCAGATTCAGATGTGGCAAAGAAACTCAAGTGTGGTAAAACAAAATGTGCAGCTATTGTGAAAAATGTCCTTGGTCAAAAGAAGAAAAACGACTTAATCAATCATCTTAGAGAAAATTGTTTCTCTCTGATAGTAGATGAGTCAACAGACCGGGGCTGCATGAAACATCTTGCCCTTGTTGCACTAGTTACCACCCCAGAAGGTATCAAGGATTCATTCTTATCACTTGTGCCTTTAGAAATTGCCACCGCTGAAATCCTTTATGAAAGTGTTAAGTCTGTGTTTGATGATGCAAATGTCCCCTACAAACAAAACATGACAGGGTTTGCTGCAGATGGGGCTAGTGGATGGGAGTTCGCCATTCACTCTCACCAATGTTAAAGAATGATATACCCAATCTTTTCATAATGAAATGCATATGTCACTCCTTTCATCTGTGTGCTTCATATGCATGCAAAAAATTGCCAAGATGGGTTGAAGATATGACCCGTGACATTTATAACTACTTCTTGTCACCAAAGCAGACAGCAGCCTATAAAGACTTCCATGAGTTTGCCAATGTGAAATCCCACAAACTGTTGCATCCCTGTCAGACAAGATGGTTATCCCTGCATAGTGCTGTAAAACGGTTGCTTGAACACCTTCCAGCACTGAAGCTATTTTTCACTCAAGCAGCTTGGAAGATAGACTCCTGTCAGCTGAATCTATTCTTCGGAAACTTCAATACCCATTTTCTAAGCTTTACTTAGAATTTCTTGATTATGTTTTACCCATATTTAGTGACCTGAACAAAAAGATGCAGACTGAGAATCCAAAGATTTATACATTGCACAGCAGAGTCTCTGCAGTCTTGCATACCATACTTGAGTGCTACATGAAACCACACATCTTAGAATCTACACCATTATCAGCTGTCAGTGTGAGAGACCCAGCCAATTTTCTTCCACTAGAAGAGGTTTATCTTGGAGGTCGAGTAACTGTATCACTCCAAGCATGCCAAAACCTGGACAAACAGCTACTGGATGCTTTTAGATTAAGATGTCTGGACTTCTACATAGAAGGAGCCTCTCAAATTTTGCAGAGGTTTAATTTGAAGGACCCAGTACTCACAAGTCTCAAAGCTTTAGACCCACGAAGTGTACTGATGAAAACTGTCCAATCCATTGCCCCATTAGCGGCTCATTTCCCAAACTTAGTGCCTGAAAGTGACATAAATGAGATAGACAGTGAGTGGCGGTTACTCAGAAACACTGAACTGAACGTAGTACCTGATATAAGTGCTTACAATTTCTGGCAAAAAGTTGGTCACTTCAAAAAAGGGGATGATACACCATTGTTCCCACGTGTTGGAAATCTAATGAAAAAATTGCTGTGTTTGCCACATTCAAGTGCCAGTGTTGAAAGGCTATTTTCTCAAGTGAATCTAATGAAAACAAATGTTAGAAATTCACTGAACACAGAAACATTAAATGGAATGCTTCATGCCAGGAAAACTTTTGAAACTTCATCTGCTTACAACTTTGAAATAACACCATTCCACTTGGAGCTTATGACAGCGGACATGTATAAAACTAGTGATTTGCAACAAGAATAGCTGGCGTTTTAAGGTATGTAATAAACAATAAGAGTTTACCTTGATGATAAGATTATTGGAATGTATATATAACAACATAAAGGTAACAGGGAAATAAAGGGCTAAACAGGGAAATTTTGTAAGTGAATCTAGGGAACTTTTGGTAGCTCGATCTGGCAGACTGGACGAGAGTCGGAACTTAGACGTGGTGCCAGGTAGATGTGTTTTCGAGAGATGTCTATATTTCTTCCCCCTCGTGCTGAGGAGTTTAGAGATGGGGAATGTCCTGCGAGTTTGCTGAAGAGTTTGGAGATGGAGAATGTCCTAGGAGTTTAGCTGTGTCGCTAATTAATGCTGGGTCGAAGGACAACAGGATATCTGTGTTGGAGGTTAGCCATGGCGAAGCGCTGGGACTTGCACCATCAACTGGTGGGTAACAGTGGAAGCCCCGTATAACTCCCAGACGCCGACTCATACTCAGTTTTGAGAAGTTAAGTGAAGCTTTGATTATCAAACCAACTTTGTGAATTGTTTTGGGTCCCAACGTACATGAATCAGAAATATCTAAGTGAGAATACACACGGGTGTTAACCAACCGTTTGAACCGTTGAGTGAGAAACTCAAATTTAGAGAATGATCTGGTAAAGATTGTGGCACTGTACTATTCTTTCAGTTTCGTCATTATTTTGAAATGTGAGGAGAAGGGAAGGTATATTTCTCTCAGTCATATGTAAGGTATATTTCTCTCAGTTATATATATAAGGTATCTCTCAATCATATAAGGTAAATCTGTGAAGTGAATAACAGATTAGTGGAAGTATGTTTTTCTTTTGTTGAGGATTGTGAAATGCTTGATCTCTATTTTAGAGCATTAACTGTGATTTGAGTAACCTTTTCACTGGCATCAGCCTATAGTCAACTTTCATATCAGAATTTTTTTTAAATAGAATGACTATTCTAATATATCTGTTTAAGCAGGGGGCCAAAATTTAAAATAGTGTTTGTTTATTTGTCACCCCGTGGTCATATCCATGCTCCGTTATATCTTGGAAGGGAACCTTTATGTCAGTGAAGGATGGTATTAGAGGTTTATAACATGGTTTATCAAGAGTACACCCAGAGGGTGATATGTTGATTGTAATTGAAATGAATTTCTGGTATATTTAGAATGTTAATACCTGATCAGACTCGTCCCTAACAAAGTGGTGTCATATACTATCTTTCCAACCAAGTGTGAACCGGTCACTATCGAAATTCTTTTCCATTCTTGCATTTTATTTGAGTTTTTGGAGCATGTAATAAAAATCCTTGTAATCCCGCATTCATACTGGTCTTCCTTCTCCTGCTCATGAAGACTGTACATGGCTTGTTGGTAATAATGGTATAATATTTTTGTTGAGAGTGTACTGAGGTAATTCACACAGAGGAGAGAACTAGTGAAGAAGAGACTATTCATATTCCATCGAAATCCAGTGGACCGAGATTCTCATGATATATGCAGTAAGTATCAAAGTCCACACTTATCCCCATCCTGTTACAGGCCTACGGCTGCTCAGGCCACTCGCTACCCTTGTTCTATCCCTATTGTCCCGAGCATAACCCGTAGGCTGAGCCCAAGAAAATGTAATACTAATTCTAAATCTTCTTAGACTGTCCAGTTTACCCATCACAAAGCTGGTGGCTTATTCTGTTTTAAAATTATATTTGTTTCTCATCATATATTGATGGCAGACAGTTATAGAAAATTAAAAATTAAATCAACATTGTTATTTTCTCAATACATATTGTACTTTCTGCAGTACAAAATAATATTGATCCATTTTTAGGCAAGCCATTATGAAATTCTTACAAAATATTCTGAAAACTTTGCTAGTCTCCGAAGATCACATATTTGCATTCAAAAAGTCGTTGTTCATTATCGTGTTATCCTAAAGACTGGATCGATATTAATGAGAGAGAGAGAGTGAGAGGATGGCGTGGTGATGACAGAGACGTGATGAATAGTACTTCTTAAGAATTTGACCTCACGCACACACACACATACACACACACACACACTTCTCATATAGTTTGTACACATAATACCATACATACATACTTACATACAGACACTTGATGTTCAAACTTCAAACAGTGTTGTGACAACTGCCAGAGAAGGTGGTGGTGGTGGTGGTGTGTGAGTGTGTGTGTGATACAGGGAGGTATTTAGTGTGGTAGTATGTGGTGTGGCAGTGTGAGGTGTGGTAGCATCAGATGTAGAAGTGTGAGGGATAGTGAGGCAGTGTGAGAGGTATTAATGTGTAGTTTGATAGTGTGTGGTAGAGTAAAGTGTGGTAGCGTCAGGTGAGGCGTAATGGGGTGGTGTGAGGGGAAGTAGCGTGTTTGTGGTGTGGCAGTGTGTGTGGTATACTACTGTGTAGTGTGAGTGTGAGGTGTGCCAACGCGACGTATGACAGTGTGACATGTGTCCCTGTGAGAGGTGATAATGTGGAGTGTGGCAATGTCAGGTATGATAGTATGAGATACGTCTCGTTAATGTGTGGTAGCGTGAGAAATATTTAAGCTGAGGTAGTATGTATGCCAATTATCAGCGTCATTTCAAACGCCCTATAGACTCGAATGAGTGTGTCGGTGATGAGATGCACATGGCGTATTTTCTATCTATTATTTAAGTGGACGGAATGACCCTGTCAGGTGATAGGATGTACAGCTGTGGTCGATGGTTCCTTTACGCAATCTTTAAACCCTTTCAAAATCTATTAACCCTTGCTAAATCAATCAGTAATTATAATACGCGAGTAGGATGGAATTACGCCTCATTAGTTCAGAATCCCAAAGTTACAAAAGAATTAATGACCGGAACTAGACATGCATTCCATTATTGCATGATCTCTTAACCCCTTCAGTAAAAGTCTAGTCCTTTAACACTCCAATCTCGCTACCACCAAGCGATTTTACTCTGCAGAAGAGGCCACCTTGTACTGAAGGGGCTAAAGGACCTAGGATGGGATGGATAAGTGAAAAGCTGGTGACGTTGATTGTGGCATTTGATAGCTGTTAAACGTTATGCAGATTTGGCACGTTACGCAATCTACCAGCATGTTTGGTTATATCGTCTAAAGGACGACTGGTCCCCTTGGGGTGGCACATTTTACACAAACCCTGCATCATTAGTGTATGGTGACGACTGTGATATCACATGGTGATACATGTCCTTAGAATGTTTGATGTTACATGTAGCCACAGCGACTGGCAGCTATTCTTGTTATGCTTATGTAGTAACATCGTGGATGACAACTGATATCGAAAGCAGAGGAGGGGGAGGGAGGAATTTTCTCTTGCTACAGTAAATAATGGTCAACAGTAGTGATTCGTGGCTATGGTTCTCGTTAATATCTGTATGTCACAGGTGTAAACCAACACCTGATTTACGAGGGGGAGGGAGATGGACGGGGTCCCAGAACATAGGTGGCGATACTGGGGTGGGCTAATAGGTGGGTAGAGATGCCTTATCAGCTGTATTATTTGATCTTTATGTTGGATTATTGTTAACTCTATACTGACAGAGTAAATCGTGGTATGAGGGACACTTACCTGTTAAGCAGTCTGATTCACAACCTCAGTATCCAGTTCACTGTTGGCCCCTCTCCCTTCCCGACAACTGCGTGCACTCAGACACTAGACTTCGGTACTGACGGGGAGGGGAGATGGCTGTAATGGCTGCTATACCATGAACAGCGGATCACATGTTTGTATATCAAGGACAGTGGTTCACCTGTCCTCTTTAATGGATTGCAATATACACCGTTACTCAGCCAGGACACTGCTGAGATGTGTGGCTCAGTAGTTGCTCTCCGTGGACAGAGCAATGGTTCTCGTATTTATCTTTATCCTGTCAGTTTCAGTGTGAACGTTACTTGGTTGTTAAGCATAAAAACACACTGCAGATAAAGTGTGTGTTTCCATTTAATACAAGCGATTTCTGTAACTAATGGTTTAGTTGACGTAATATGCACGTGATGAGACTGAATAACTGCAGATATTACAACGCTGTTCCACCATTATTGGCTCGAGGATTTGTGAAGGAATGCTTGGGGCATACGACAGTTGCTCAAAATGAACCTAAATATAACTAATAACCACCGGCACTATGTAAAATCAACAGCCAAACACGCCATGCAGAAAACGGTACCGGTAACATAAACCTGGGTTAAGTAAATCCGCCATTATTTTACATTGGTGCCATACACATATTAATGAGAACCATAGGGACCATCATTACTGTAGGTGTTCGTATTTATTGGTGATAATGGAAAAATCTACATAGGTCAATCCCTACTCTTTGTGATAATCAGTCGTCATCAATGATGATACTACGTAATAGGCTGCAAGAGTTATTCCCAGTCAATATGACAACAGTCGCAACATCTGACAAACTGTAGGGACATATAAGATAACTGCACTAACAAATAATCACCATACTCATGATACAGGGGTACTGAGCCATCCAGTGTAAAGTGTGTCGTGAACTGTTACAAACCATGACGGTCAATTACAACAAGGTGGCAACATCAACATAACGTTTCATGGTCTGGCTGTAATATTCCATATTCTCCATGAAACAATTACTTGGCACAGTCATCACCTTGTAATCTATCCCTCCCACTGTAGCTATTGTCGTCTACCAAAGTCCACCGTCCCCTACCCCATCATCCCTCTCCTCTAGCCCCCAGTTCGAACACTATTGTCCCCTTCCTCATGTAATGCCATTTTTTTTACATATAAGTATAAGAGTCATTTAAGTTAGTATAAGTATAGGTTAAGTATATAATATATGTGATTTACATTAGGTTATGTAAGTGATAAGTGTATATTCTGGACCGTGTTGAAAAGTAAAGTGTGAAGTGGACTTTGTAAATCGTATTTTGGGCTTGATTTTACTAGTGAAAGCAACTGGACAGGACGGGCAGGCATCTGGCTTCAGTTGAACCGCATAGAGAGTTAATTTGGTGCTTATATTGGCGAGTAGTCATATTTATGCCTAGAATTCAGAATTTTTGTACTTAGGCTAGTGTAGCCGTATTGTTCTACTGAATAACGTTGTTTAAGAACTTAAGTAAAGTCTGATTATTGATTATTGACATAGATGACCGCGAAAATTAATTCATTTAGTATAGACCTCAGTGATTGCATCATATTTTGTGGCGCCGCGGGCGAAACAAAGAGAAAGTGTATCAAACCGTGATTTCAGGCATCGTATGTTAAATTGTTAGACCTATGCTATAGCCACAAAATTTAAATCATCATAAGTCATATTTTTATAAGTAGAGTAATGCGTACGTGTTTATTGTAAATTCTGGTGCGATGTTATAACCTGGTGACAGTAACGTAACTGTTTGTAGTTAGAGCCAGACAGTGCGATCGGAGCGGATGTTCGCGGGCATTAGCTCTCGCGTGCCCGGGGAGCGTCACTCTCGAGAAAGACTTCATTGTGAGTGGACGCTCGTGTTTCAGGTAAAGCTCCGTATTTACAGTATTTTTCTCTTATACGTCATCATAATTAGTTGTTGATATAACCATAATTAAAGTAAGATAGCTGAGCATATTAAAACCACTGACTCTCGAGAAAGACTTCATTGTGAGTGGACGCTCGTGTTTCAGAGCCGGCAAATGGCGTCGGGTCATGGAGTCTGCGCCGGCCATTGTATGAGAGTCACAAGTCCAGTGCCCGAAAGCCCTTTACACTAATTTACACATAGTCTATTTCCAATGCACAGTATAGTCAAAGTCGGTTGGTCCACTTAGTAAGCTAATTTCTTATAAAACAAATGTAATATGTTGGTTAAAGGTGTGTGAGAAGGCGGAAAAGTGTATTGTCCCGCCGTGTGCAGCGCTGTGAGCACTGAGTTCTATAGGTTAGTAATGTTGGTTAAGTATATTTTCCTTTGAAATGTCAGGTGGTGTAACCCAGGTAAAATAAGGTTGATTTCTTTAGAACTGAAGTAAACCGTTGTAACCCGTTGTAACTGGATCTTGCCATGAGTCCTTGTGCGACCGTGCGTGGAGTGTTTATGAGAGTTACCCCTGTTGTAAAGGTTTTGTATGATGCAGTCGGGAGAAGCTTTTGAACTGTGTGGAATAGATCTTGCATTCTCTGTCAATTATTATGTAGTAATGGAGACAAATGATTAAGATCTAGTAGTCACATCTGGTTTGTAACTATATCATTGCTGTGTAATTAAGGACATTAATATAGATAAGTAGATAATAGACAAGTGTGTTTGGTTATAATCCTATGGGGTAGTACAACTAAAACGGGATGGCCCACAAAGCATGTTCATCTAAAGAACCACGCTCTCCTCAAAAATGATCACGTTACCATGTTATTAACATAGGCCTTGTCCCTCTTCCATCGAAAGGGACTAAACCATAAATAACTTTAATTCTTTTTTTTTTTCCCGGCAACTGCTGGGTGGTGGCAGCGATACCAAATAATTTTAATTATTAATGAGGCCTTTCTCTTAATTTACTGGCAGTAACAGTAAACTCTGTAATAATACTAAAATTAAGTATCAGTCCGGTGGGATTTACTTATTCTAGGGGCAATGCAAAATTAGCGCCATTACACTGGTGGCTAAAGCGGTGGAATTATCTCAAATTTCAAGAGGGCTAAATTTTGCGCCCCTACACTCACCCACCTCTCTTCTGTCTCCCAGGTCCCCCACCCCCACCCTGCCACCTGCTTTGGTGTCACCTCCTGTATGTGGTGAACTTGCTTCGGATTCAGAGGTCTACCAATATCAGGTTCACTGTAGGGAGGATGGGCGTCATGATAATCCTCTGTTCATTGATGGTTGAGGGGAAGCTGATAACTATGACTGATATGATGAATTGTTTACTGTTGTATGGTTCATGACTCGAAACTAAACCAATCATGAAATCCGTGTCATAATTCTAAAAAAAAAACTTATAATCATGACATGCTATTATCAGTGTATTTTCTGGCGGAATATTGCTATATATTATCACCAATAACTGAGCGCAGCGGCAATGATCACAGCGTTCGGTTCGTCCTAGCGACCAAACAAAACCTGGTGAAGTTCCATACGTATCAAAATTACCAGATGCAGAGAGCATTACACTTCCTCGCTGGTGGACGGGATGTTTCTGTTTGATATGCCCGCAACTGTACACATACAAGACTTCAGTATGCAAGTACGAGTATAATTATGCACACACACACACACAAAAAAAAAAAAAAAAGCATGTCCACCTCCTGTGATGTTTGACTTTGGAAGGACCGACCAACCAAAGACCGCAATGCATAAACCACTCTGATGATGCAGTAAATTTAGGCATTTCGACAGAGACCAAGACTTTTACGAGAGAGTGAAATAAGGAGAGAAAGACCGAAGCCAAAACGTAGGTCATAGAATCAGATGAGTGGAGGGGGTTGGATTTATAACGTTTTCTGCCCCTTATTTGTGTATGCTTGATTGACTGTTTATATTTCTAACTTTATTCCTCGTCCTTGTCTTCGTCTTCGTCGTCCTCTTCCTCGTCTTCTTCCTCCTTCTCATCCTTATCATCATCATCATCATTTTCCTCCTCCTCATCTTCATCGTTATCATCATCATCATTATCCGTCTCCTCATCCCCACACTCCTCCTACCCCTAGGCTCCTCTGAACGTGAACCCAGTGGACTACAGGCTAACGTAACACTTCTCCAGCAGTCCACCATCCTCCTTCCTGGGGATAGGGAAGGTGAGGAACGTTTGTTTGACCGTGAGAACAAAAACAAGGAAGAGGGACGAAAAGATTGTCTGGACGAGAAAGAGAAAAAAGAGGAGTAAGGAACGGAAGTTTAATGGACATAATGCGTAGACGAGAAAACAATGATGAAAAAGATGAAAATACGAGAAGAGAAAAGAAAAAGGAAATGACACTTGACTGGAGTATGGGAATCGGAAATGTCGGGAAGCTGACAAGCATCCCCTCAGGCAGGTGTAAGCAGACACGCAGCTGTTGCAGGTGTGGGAGCAAATACACCTGCTGGGGGTGAGTTTAGAGTGAAACACAGACAGGGGAGAAAGAGTAGAGGTTCGATGGATTCTGTGTACAGCTGTGGGCAATGTAGGGAGGTGGAATAAGGAAGGGAGGTTGAGAGGAAGACATAAATGGAAGAAGGAGGAGGGAGAGATAGAGAGAAGGAGTAATGATGGTGTTGGTCAAGTTGTTTATACAGGAAAAGTGTTGGCTAGGCAGTTCAGACTGAGAGCGTGAGCTGACTATGTGATTTTGCGGTGTGGGAACCAAGCTGACGCAGCGAGTCTGATAGGGCCTCTACGGTGGATGAAGCGGGTGATATGTGGATGAGGGCGGTGGATGAGTGGGTGAGGCCATCACCCACCTCGCAACCATGTGACCTGCTGGTGAACATCGTCAACCCTTGAGGCCAGAAGGGGGTACAGACCTCATTTGAGACTAGAGGATAGAGCAGAGCTCTGGTGGACATCATGACGAAAGGACGCAGCCTGGCGCGGAGACGTCGCTGTGTAGCCGAGAGTAAAAGTTCCAAGGGGCAGCATGAAAGCACTTCTAGTAATAGTAGGTTAAAAGTACATGCTTGTTGTAATCGCGGGTACAATCGGTGAACAGTGCTATTATATTTGTCTGTCGTCTGGGACTGGAAAAAAGGACTCCTAGTTAGAAACGGAAGGAGAGAAGACTTTACATATTTAAATGTGTTTTTCCTGTATTAAGGTAATAGTGTAACTATATATATGAGTGATTAAAGAGAGTGCTTTGTTGTGACAGCACTGGAAATTATTATGGGATTATATATATAAAATGCTCATAAGCATAGAACTTTTATAAGGGCTTTGATTTATTAATATATTGTTAGTAATAAAGTGAATTGAGTGTAGATGTTTTGTGTGGTTTTTAAGCACGGAATTTTATATGAAGTGAAATGAGGTGGGAAATACCTCAGAGTTAATTGTAAATAGTGTACAACTTATTTTTTGTAATTAAAGCCTAGAAAAGCCATATCATTCTTTCACTTCTTCCAGTTCCCAGTTCTAAGTACATGTGTGTAGTGGCGTGTAGTGAAGCCACAAGTCGCGCGTTGCCGGTGTCGGGGCGATTCCACGCTACCCTCAGTATTAAATACGGGAGGATAATATTCCCGAGATAAATATCATATCGACACCTAGGCAGCGGTGCGACAGAAACGAGATTATGAACTGAGGCTACAAGGAAACATGAGTCGAAAAAGAACTTAAAATATATAGAGAAAAATGAAAGGAAACTGGAGGTTGACCAGAGAAGGACAATGTTACGATACAGTGTCTTAATGCAATCCCTCTTAACCATGTCTATTCGATATTAATCTCACCAAACCTACCCACATCTAACCTATTTCAATTTCACCAAACCCAACCCAACCAAATCATGTCCAAACCGATTTATTTTAGCCCAGTCTCACCTAACCTATCCACATTTGCTCGAACTGAACCCTGCCTGACCTCGAATGACCTAATCCGACCTAAATCAACTCAGTCTAATCTATCTTAACCTCACGTAACCCAGTCTAATTATATTTAATCTCACAATCTCACCTAACCTTCCCATACCTCACCTAACCTTTTCTGACGCAGCCTAACCATATCTAAAGCGACCTAATCTCACTCAGTTTCACTTAACCCTGGCCATACCTAACCTAACCCAACCCAGCCAAGCCTAAAATGACCTAATCCAACCAAACCTAACCCAGCTTAACCTTACCAAATACAACCCGACCCAAACACATCTAAAAGGAAGAATTCTAAACCAGTCTAACCTAACCCATGTATATCTAGTCGAACTGAACCCAACCCAACCTAAAATTACGTAATCAGACCAAACCCTGCCCAAAGTGACCTAACCTAACTTTTGATCGGGCATACTTTTGCCAAGAAATTTTGGTGTCTGAAAGTCTACGGATGTCACACTCCAAGAGTTGCTTGTAATGTGTACTACGCTGCTTTTACGCTAACTTGGCCTAAAATTACCATCTTTCCAACCTTAAATCTGAACTGTAGCAATAGATTAACACTTGAATATGGTGCTAGTCATAAAGAAGTGCTATGGAAAGGATGTTGAGCCACAGCATTGTCTCATTCTGTCACTTAGCTGCATTTTATGAGCAGCAAAAGCACGAAAATCTAGGCCAAGTTAGCGTAAAAACAGTATAGTATAAGTTTGTGTGTGTGTGTGAGTATATTTAGGACTGTATGAAATGTGTACTGTCGGGAAAAATTTATACTCTCTCTCTCTCTCTCTCTCTCTCTCTCTCTCTCTCTCTCTCTCTCGTGTTCAAAAACACTCTATCATTATTCCAATCCTTTATTGCCCCATTAGGATACAGGTTAAGGGGTAGACTTATCCAGACACTCAAGGAACCTGGCCAGTCGCTCACACAATAAAGAAAAACTTATGTAATTGCGTTAGTTAGGTCTGAAAAATTCATGGTGACCTACACAGCTCTTGATGTCACTGAAAGATTAATTTCCTTGCATCTGAATGTTCCTATAATACTAATGGATGAGACAGGAAATATAGAGGGAATACAGTGCAATAATTCGTAAGCAGGGCTGTCAGCGTGGGGTGAAAAGAACGTCCTGGTAACATCTATGGTGTCAGATGACGTCAGAACATATACAGCTATACTTTTCTCTCGACCATCCAGATATCAGGATTATTTAACAAGAATTTGATGAGGAGGAATTATTTTGATCGCAATCCATATTAGTTGTTATTTCAAGGGCCATTCACCTTGCACACGTCTTCCTGAATATTATTGGTGCATTATTCGTCACAAATTTTAGGCTACTCCAAAGACAAACCCTGCTATTTAGGTAACTACTTCAAAGAGTTAAGCACTGGCACTCTCTCAGTGTTCAGATTATTAAGTCCGTACACCTTATATGATCATTGCAGTTTATCTGTATCTAAATCTTTATCTATACTCTTATGCTTGTGTATGTGTCTGTTTAGATGCACACACACACACACACACACACACACACACACACACACACACACACACACACACACACACACACACACCATGCAGCCCCCCCCTCAACACACACAAATGCAGTTCTTAGGTCACAGATAAGCCAGATGTCACAGCCAACAAACAGACCACGTTGCTTCTAACCTAACCTCTGCCACCTGAAGCAGTTCCTTGAGATTAACACGGTCGTAGGTCTTCGTCTTTGGGTTCTGCTAACACAGTGGTTCTTAACCTTTTTACTACCACGCCCCCTCTAGTAGTTGGCCCTTCCCTCCACGCCCCCCTCGTATCTTCAACCAAATTGATACATACACACGGGGTCATTGAATACATGTGTTCATGTGGAGAATGAGAGACTGACTAGAAGAGTGTTGAGAGGGGGAACCAAGGATGAGATGGAGTGGAGAGGATGGAGAATGAGAGAGCGGCTAGAAGAGTAGTGTATGTGAGTGAGGTAGAGGATGGGGAGACCAAGGATGAGATGGAGAGGATAGAGAATGAGAGACTGGCTAGAAGAGTGTGTGTGAGTGAGGAGGAGGAGGAGGGGGAGACCAAGGATGATATACTGTATATGGATGGAGTGGAAAGGATGGAAAATGAGGTATTGACTAGAGTGTGTGGAGGAGGGGGAGACCAAGGATGAGGTGGAGTGGAGAGGATAGAGAATGAGAGACTGGCTAGAAGAGTGTGTGTGAGTGAGGAGGAAGAGGGGGAGACCAAGGATGAGATATATGGATGGAGTGGAGAGGATGGAAAATGAGATATTGACTAAAAGAGTGTGTGAGTGAGGTGGAGGAGGGGAAGCAAGGATGAGGTGGATGGATGGAGAATAACAGACTGATTAGAAGAGTTTACTGCTGTATGTCTTTTAATCTGTTGGCAAGACTCGGATGTCTCAGGAACGTTGAGCAGTAGAAATACTTCTTTGCCTTTGCCAATGTCTTACGCTTTCCTAGGTGTGAATCATTATGGACAATTGAACATGCTATAGCGACAAGTGACTTAGGGACTACAAAGATTTGTTTGTGGCCACCCTTTTCTGGATTAATGCATTGGCAGTAGATAGATAAGACATACAAAAGGCAGTTGAGGTATAACAATATCAGGTAATGTGCATAAGATATCGATAAGGAAAAGGTACTGCCCTTTGTTGATTCCCAGCCCCTAATTTTGACATTTTTTGGAGGAACTAGACAAGGTATATAAGATTTTAATGGCCCCACACACGGTCAGTTATCATTGAGCAAACATGGTGCACCGGCAAGCATAACCTCCTTGTAGGGGTGTGTTTGAAAGGCTTCTACAGAAGATTGAAGAGAATCCAGTAGAATTATGGTCATGTCAGTGGGTTTCGTGTGTGAATTTTCATGTCTTGTGCCCTTACTTCATCCACACTTTTTCTTTTCTTGGATTCTGTTGTCTCAAGGAAAGTCTAGTTATGGAGTGGCCCAAAGAAAACTTTGGGGATGCTGCGGATATTCCCTCGAAAATTTGCGATGGCCAGGCAGAAAAGTTATACCTGTTGCAATTTTCGTGTCATAACTGAAGAATAATTTATGAAGCTAGAACAGAACGAAGAGAATTCTACAGCCTTCTTGTCCCTCATGTAAATCAAAACCTGAGTTAGGCAATTGATCTTGTTAAGTGCTTTTGAATCATCGATATTTGAATCCAGTGGCGCATTCATAAACTTTCTTGAGCGGGCATGGTGATAAAAGTGCTTGATTATTTATTAAATCCCATTCAGCTACCAAACACTTGAAAACCATAGCAGAGTGAATATTTATGTAATACGAAATGAAATGAGAAACCTGTACTTTACACAGTGGTAATATATTGGATAATTTTTGTAATACGTTATGGCTTGAAAATAATAGTCTCCCATAGAAACGTGAAAAATGGTTAAGATTTTATTAATGTTTCTTACCTTTACTTTAGATAATAAATAAGCAAGGTTGACAATAATGCATACCAAAATTAGTAAATTAGTGGTGTATAATGCGGAAGTCAAAGAAAATTGCACAATTTTTGAAACTCGAATGTTAGTGGAACCAGGAAGGTGCGCGTCGGTGGGTTGCGCGTGTGGCGAGTGATATGTAATATCGTGATAATATCGTCCATAATTATCAAAGGCTTATCTCCAACCTATCAACAGAATCAGTACGTTGTAGAGGTTTACTGGGACTACAAGAGGATCGTGAGTAAGGCTTGCAGAGGGAGAAATGATCATGGCGTCACTTCTGGAGGGGGACGTCAGCTCCAGGCCACAACCAAGGACGACCCGTTTACCATAAAAAGGTAAGCCAATGCCATTTCTAAGTCAAAATGTGAAATTGCATTATTGAATGGAATATTTTGATGATGTGTGTAGTAATTAAGGGTTTATTTGGAGTGGCCTATGTATGAAATGGTATCAGTTCATCTTTCATGATCTATCGTTGGTATTTCCCCTTCCAGTTATATTATTGTCAAGTAGCAGTCATTATTGTTAGATTTCAGGTTGTCAAAATTTCAGTATTATACCACGTCTCGTACGATCAAACTTTCAGTATTATTACTTATAGGATAATCAGACTTCCAGTGTTATTTCACTTCTCGTATAGTCGAACTTTCAATATTATATCACTTCTCAGATAATCAGAATTTCAATATTATATCACGTTATGTAATCAGAATCTCAGTATTATTTCACTTCTCATAATCAAAATTCCATTATTATTTCACTGCTTGTATAATCAGAATTTCAATACTGTATTATATCACCTCTCATGTACTGGTAATCAAAATTTCAGTGTTATATCACTTCTCATATGATCAAATTTTCAGAATTATTTCACGTCTTGTGTAATCAAAATTTCAATATTATTTCACCTTGTAGAACCACAATTTCAGTATTATTTCACATATGTAAATCTATTTCACCACATATAATCAGAAATTCAGCATTATTTATCATAGAACCACAATTACAGTATTATTTTATTTATCGTAGAACCACAATTTCGGTACCGTATTATTTTACCCAGCATACAGCCACAATTTCAGTATTATTTTACCCAGCATACAGCCACAATTTCAGTATTATTTTACCCAGCATACAACCACAATTCCAGTATTATTTTACCCAGCATACAACCACAATTTCAGTATTATTTTACCCAGCATACAACCACAATTTCAGTATTATTTTACCTAGCATACAGCCACAATTTCTGTATTATTTTACCCAGCATACAACCACAATTTCAGTATTATTTTACCCAGCATACAGCCACAATTTCAGTATTATTTTACCCAGCATACAACCACAATTCCAGTATTATTTTACCCAGCATACAACCACAATTTCAGTATTATTTTTACCTAGCATACAACCACAATTTCAGTATTATTTTACCCAGCATACAGCCACAATTTCAGTATTATTTTACCTAGCATACAGCCACAATTCCAGTATTATTTTACCCAGCATACAACCACAATTCCAGTATTATTTTACCTAGCATACAGCCACAATTTCAGTATTATTTTACCTAGCATACAACCACAATTCCAGTATTATTTTACCCAGCATACATCCACAATTCCAGTATTATTTTACCTGGCATACAGCCACAATTTCAGTATTATTTTACCATACATCCACAATTCCAGTATTATTTTACCTGGCATACAGCCACAATTTCAGTATTATTTTACCTAGCATACAACCACAATTCGATTATTATTTTACCTAGCATACAACCACAATTTCAGTATTATTTTACCTAGCATACAACCACAATTTTGGCATTATTTTACCAAGCATACAACCACGGTTTCTATATTATTTCATCTAACGTAAAACCACAATTTCAGCATTATTTTACCTAATGTACAGCCATAGTTTCTGTATTATTTTACGTAATGCACAACCACAATTTCTGTATTATTGTACAACCACAATTTCAGCATTATATCACTTCTTGTATAACCATTATTTCACTGCAGTATTATTTTATTTATCGTATAACCACAATGTCAGTATTACCGTATTTTATTTTTTGTGTAACCTCAGCAGTGGTAGGTGGGGTTGCTCACCATCCACTCATTTGATGTAGTGCTGCTTTGGTTGTCTGCCATTTCCTCTCTTCCTTCCTTCCTCTTCTGTCTTTCTTTCAATTCTCTCACTCTTTCCACTTCATTTTGATTATGGGTGATTCTGCATTGAGTGACAAGCCAAATATTTTCCTGTACACTAAGGAACCATTTACTACGCTGGGTGGTAACCATATAACCAAATTATGGCAGCTGGTGGTTTAGTGGGCAGTTAACCCCCACCCCGCTCTTCGCCTCATATAAGGCTATATGCAGCGCACAGTTGGCCACACAGATATCCTCATATGAGGTGATGGGTCTCGTGCCATAATTTTAAGCATGAGGAAGAGTCAGTGGTTTCCATGGGAATGTTGAATCTCCCTCTATACCATCAGAGCATTTGCTTAATCCTGCCATACTTCAGATGCCAAATACTGCATGTTAGGTAATTCAGTTCTCATTTGTAGGCCAGCAGTGGCGGATTCACACCCATCTACCTCCCATGGTGCTGGCAACTTATTTACAACCTCACACCCACCCAAGAGGCATAAGCTACAAAAAAACAAGGGCGACGAAGAGTTCAAGCTCAGAAACACTTGATCCGATTAAAAATCAACTTAGTAAAATAAAAAGGCCAAGAAAATTACTCAGGGAAGGGAATCAGGTTGATAAGAATTAGCGTGGTGGGGGTGAAGGCACTCCAGTCAGATTGAACCTGTGTAGGTTTATGTCCAAGGAGTGGTTGGGGTTTATTGCTCACGTAATGTCACTCAGGGATGAGTGAGGCTGGTCACTCATCTTAATGGTTGGACCAACTTGCCCAGCCCTGGACTCCTACACTCATGGGATCCTAAATGTTTGGACCAGTTTGCCTACCCTCAGGCTCCTACGCTTCTCATGGAGTGGCATAGGATTAGATGATGGATGGATTATTTTATTCGTCATATAACCACAGTTTCAGTATTATTTTATTTTTTGTATAACCCCAATTTCAGTACTACAGTAATCCCTTGATTATCCAACGTAATACAATAGAGCCAAAGGCATGTACAGAAAATGGATCCATTCGGATTATGGACTTCTCCTCTGGACCCCCTTCGTACATAACCTGACTGAAAGCCATTGTAAAAGGCTACTACAGTATATCATGCAACACATGTTCCTGATGTTTAACGCTATATGGTCAAACAGACCTATAAATCACATGCAAGCAATAACCATGGTCAAGCAGACCCATCAGCCCTCTTAAGTTATGAGAAGAGGCTGCATGACTCCATCCCTGATGCCTGTCCAGGATGTAACAGATCACCCAATACTATTAAGCACATCATGGAAGACTGCATTGCATGCAATCACCTATGCCAACACCATAACATACACTTCTTGAGAGCTCTTTGGGAAAGCCCGGTCTCAGCCATGGCCTTCCTCAGGGACTTGGGGCTGTTCGGCCAGAGTGCCTAGGGAACTACTACTGCTACCACAGACAAGCAATCACCACTGCAGGGCCATACCCTGCAGTGACATGAAAAACTGGCTACTCAGGGAAAATTCAGTGGGCACACAGAGCGTAATGGTAAAGTGGAATAAAATCATGATAGAGTAAAAT
>JAGKTI010007077.1:0-38243 GCA_018397915.1 Birgus latro
CAGAAGTGTAGGGGCCCAGGGCTAGGTAAGTTGGTCCTGACATTTAAAATGAGACTGATCAGCCTCACTCATCCCTGAGTGGCATTACATGAGCAATAAATCCCAACCACCCCTTGGATATAAACCTGCCCAAGCTCAACCTGATTGGAGCGTCTTAATTATCAACCAAACCACCAGGTGCCATAATTTGGTTATATGGTTACCACCCAGCATAGCAAATGGTTTCCTGGTGTACAGGAAACCACCTGGCTTGTCACTCAGAGTAGCATCACCTGCAGACATAGGGAAGAGGAAAGAATAAAGGAAAGAAAGACAGAAGAGGAAGGATGGAGGGAAGGAAGGAAGAGAGGAAAGGGCAGGCATCAAAAAGCGGCACTACAGGCAGGCATCAAAAAGCAGCACTACATTGAGTGAGAGGATGGTCAGTGTCCCCCCCCCTACATATTTATTATTAATTAATTACAGTAATTTGTTTTATTTCTTGTTTCTTGTTTTGTCTTCAACATGCCTCCCCCCCAAAAAAAAAAAGAAAGTGGAACAATGATTATGTTCAAAATGGCTTACATATCTTATGAAGAAGGATGGTACATGATGTCTACAGAGTATGCTATGCAGTATCATGTTCTTGAATGCAAATCTGAAGCCATTAAAGCTCAATGAACATTTCCAGAAAAAACATGGCAGCAGGGATGCAGGAACGACATCATAATATTAAAGGTCAAACAAGCTGGGTTTGACTGTGCTGGCACATTGCCAACAAATGGATTTTCACCAACAGAGAGAGAAGCTTTTGCTGCTTGCTTCTTACCATAATGCATGCCAGGCTGCTGATTCAAAGAAACCCCATAAAACTGGCATGGAGCTGATCAAACCATGTGCCCTTTGAAATGGTGAAGATTGTTCTTGGTAAGGAGGCAGAGAAAAAACTACAAAAATGCCTTTATCAAATGATGTGATCTACAACCAAATTATCAACATGAGTCAGGATGTTCTGGAGCAGGTTGTAAATGAAATTAAGGCTTGTCCAGTAAAGATCAGCCAACGTGAGGATGAATCAAGAGATGCGTAAAATTGCTGTCAGCAACTGACAGTAGTTCACTCTGTAAAGGACAAAGAGGTGGAAGAAAATGCTCTCTTCTATCGGTCTTTGAAGACCACAGGACAAGCTATAACTGTGTTTGATATGACAAAGAAATTCTTCACAAAAAACGATCTCTATCTCACCATAAATGATTCAGTATGTGCTGATAGCAAACCAGCCATGCTGGGCAACCATTCAGGGTTCACTGCATTAATAACAAAAGAAATTCTTGATGTAAGTATCACCCACTGATTTCTTCACCGGCACACATTTGCAGCAAGATCACTGCCTTCAAACCTGAGGAAGATTTTGAATGTTTGTGTGAACAATGAAGGTAATGAAGAGAGTCATGGAAAGTATGATTAGGGAAAGAGTGAATACAGATGAGATGCACTTTGGGTTTATGCCAGGCAAAGGGACTGCTGATGCCATATCGATTGTCCAACAGCTCCCGGAAAATTCATCCATCCATCATCCAATCCTACGTTGCCCCATGAGGAGCGTAGGAGCCCAGGGCTAGGCAAGTCGGTCCTGACATTTAAGATGAAAGTGACCAGCCTCACTCATCCCTGAGTGCCAATACATGAGCAATAAACCCCAACAACCCCTTGGTTATAAACCTTCACCAGCTCAATCCGATTGGAGCGCCGTAATTACCCACTAAACCACCAGGTGCCAAAATTTGGTTATGTGGTTACCACTCAGCATAGTAAATGTTTTCTTGGTGTATAGGGAACAAATATATAGGAAAGCAAATGGAGCTGTACTTTGCTTTTGTTGATCTGGAGCAGACTTTGACAGAGTCCTTAGGAGGTGGTGAAGTGGACAATGAGATAGCTTGGGGTCGAGGAGTGGCTGGTTAAAGTGGTTATGGCTATGTATGTGGGTGCTCGTACCCAGGTGAGAGTGAACGGAGATTAGAGTGACAAGTTTTCCATGAATGCTGGAGTGCATTTGGGGTCAGTCTTGACCCTTAATGTTTGTCATGGTTGCTAAAACTCTCTCACGTGCAGTGGCGGCACCAGGATTTTCAAAGTGGAGGGGCAAATGGAGGGCAAGAAAAAGTGTTGGGAGGGGGGGGGGGCAAATATGCACACGAACGGAGCGCTGAGCCCAAAAATCGAGTGGGTCCAGGGGCAAAGCCCCCGGAAGCTCAAAGCATTTAGCATTTTGAATGATAAAAAAATCAAGGAGGTCCTAAGTCTCGAAACTCATAGTGAGGAGGACTTTTATTCAGTTTTATGTATAGGTCTTAAGCCTAGCTCGCAGCATGGAGTGGGGTTGGGGCATTTAGGAGTTACTTTAGGAGAAGGTTTTAGAATGTTTTATGCACACCGGACCAGGACCATACACTGACTAAGAAACTTGATGATGCCACCACCTTGAGTGGCTGACCATAATAGGCCAAACAGGGATAACCTCTTCTCTACCAAAATGCCTCTCAATTAACGTTTCCAAATCTATTTATTTTGTGATTGTAGGGACACATCATATTAGTGGTCCTTCCTGGTCATTTTCCTTCTTGTACTGCCTTTTTATTTTATTTATTTTTTTTTAGTTGTAATGGGTCTGACTGGGGGGGCAACTGGGGGGACAAAGATTCTGACTGGGGGGGGCATTTGCCCCCCCATGCCCCCCCTTTTTGCCGCCACTGCTCATGTGACTTCAGAAATAGACTCCCATGGGAGGTGTTGTATGCTGATGACTTTATGTTGACTGCAGAAAATATAAGGGAGGTAGAGGAAAGATTAAGGAAGTGAAGAGATGAAATGGTGCACAAGGGTTTGAGAGTAAATGTGGATAAAACAAGAGTGATGATATCTAGAGGGTTGGTGGTGGTACTGTCAAAGCAAAGGGAGTGTCGCCATATGCAGTTTGCCACAAAGGTGTGAGAAGTAACTCCATCTGGTGTAGTACTTATGAAAAGTGGGTGCATAAGAGATGTAGTGGTATTAAAGGTAGACTGTGAGATCATGCTGATTTCAGGTATGCAGTGTGTCAAGGACAGCATGTACAGGTTGTCAGGCATGAAAGGACTGATCCTGCTGGTGAGTCTCTAGAGTGTGTGAAAGAGTTTTGTTATTTGGGGGACATGTTTAGTGCTGGAGGTGGGGCTGGAGTAGGTGGAGGAAGTTCATGGAGCTGTTGCCTCCCCTGACATTAAGAGGGCTCTCCCTCCATGCTAAGGCGTATTTGTATGCAGCATGTGTTAATAGTGAAATGATGTATGGTAGTGAGACCTGGGCAGTAAAGGAAGAGGACATTTGTTGATTCAAGCATGCAGAAATGACACTAATTAGATGGATATGTAGGGCATCCTTGAATGCAAGCTCTGAGGGGGCTAGGTTTACGACTGAGGAGCTGAGAGGAAGGATGGGACTGGAGTGTATTGGTGCGATGAGAAGGGGTAGATTAAATTGAGAAGTTGAGAGGAAAGATAGGACTGGAGTGTACTGGTGTTGTGATTAGGAGGGGTAGACTGAAATGAAGAGCTGAGAGGAAGAATAGGGCTGGAGTATACTGGTGTTATGATGTGGAGGTATAGACTGAGAGGAAGAGTTGAGAGAAAAGATAAGATTTTTAGAGTGTATTGGTGTTGTGATGGGGAGGAGTAGATTGAGATGGTCTGAGCAGATGCAGAGGATGGAGGATGATAAATGGGTGTGGAAGGGGAGAAGTGTGAATGTTGAGGGCAGGGTTGCGAGAGACAAACCGAAAAAGACCTCAGGCGCGGTAGTACATTGTGATCTTATGATTAACAGACTGAATAGGGAGGCTGCCCTGCCAGAGACTGAGCAGCATGGACAGCCGCCATTAGATGACCAAGGCTGACACATGCATGCATGTCAGTCACTATAAACAATATGATATGATACAAATTTCAACACGGCCCACACTGAACAGGGAATACTTCACAGTGATATGAAAATGTTACACTCGAGCAGTCTACATTATATAGAAAATTAAGAAAATATATTTATCCATCTCCTGTGTATGTCTTAGAATGGCTTAAATCTTCCATTGTTGTCACTGACCAAAAACTTATAAACTTATCCCGGTAGCTACGCTATTGGGGTAAAATAAACTTTGTTGCTTTTAATGCATCAAAAACTCACTTCCTACACCTTTCAACTCAATCAAATCTTCTGCAGGAGTATTCTTTAATACAATTAACAATATATATCTCAATCCTTCATCTTCTCTCAACATTCTTGGGGTTTTCTTCTCTTGTGATCTAGCAGGAAAAATTACAGTACCTCTCTTGCAAAATCAGTTCCCAAGAGACAAAGTGCGCTAAGCTGGCTTCATGCTTTGTTTATCCCCACACAGCTGAAGAGTTAGTACAACTTGCACGTGTGAGGCAATTCTCTGCAAACAGCTCTACCAAACAGGGTGGAGATAAAGGCTGTTCATATAAACTCCCTTTCTCTTACTGACTCCTTCCAATGTCTCTCTCTCTCTCTCTCTGCTGCGCTGTTGCATCTTTATCTCTACTATTGCTGCTTCAATGGTCACTGCTCTTCTGAACTGTCTGCTTGCATCCCTCCTCTATTATAGCAAGCATGCAGCACCCATTTAACAGTGCACTCTCTGTCCAACTCTCTAATGCAAAAGTTAACCAATACTCACAGTCATTTAAGGATGCAACAAGTCAAAAACTGTGGAACTGCCTTCCTCAGTCTGTATTTTCCTCTGCCAATGAGCACTAGTTTTTAAAATGTAATGTGTCCAAGCATCTCAAAGTGAAATCAATGAATCTTGAATTTCTCTCTCTCTCTCTCTGAGGGAACAACTTTATGGCATTCAAGTTTTTGGTTCCTTCACTGCATAAAAAACATTCATTCAGACCACCACTGCAGGGCAGAGGTACAAACAATGCAAAGATTCAAATAATAGATTATTTTCCCCCCACACAATGGAAATAAATCCCCAGAAGAAATAACTTATCTTAAAGATAGCACTCTACACTATATACAGTTGATTTGGCCAACTTGCAGTCTGCAATTATACTGGCACTGGTACACCCTTTTTCAATGCATCTCCCTCATCATCCCTAAGGTGAGCACCCTCTTAATTCTCTTTAGTAAATACCATCCACAGTACCAGTAGTAGTCCTCTGGCCATGAGAAATAAGAGGCTGATGACCAAGGCAGCCCATGAAAAAGCAGAATACACTATAGCCACTGTCCAGTCAGTGCACAAATACAGTATCACTGACTCACTAAGGCTGGGAGTGCACTACAAGTACTAGTGGTGAGCACATCAATACCAAAGGAATGATATTTCTGATACTAGTTATTTACATGCAAGTATCAATATTATTAGCTAGGTATCAATTACTCTAAGTAATCAAGATAATATTCTAAATTCGGCAAAAGAAAATTAAGATCAAAATACACTGACTGTGTGCTGGATATTATTGTGAAAGCAAAATCTGCTTTCTGTTTGCTCCATGTTGTACTGTATAAACACATTTTTTAACTGGCAAAATACAGTATAAGGTACTTAGTCCTACAGATCTTCATATACATAATTACTGTATGATATGCAGAAATGATTTCTTGTCATCACAGGTGATAATCTTCTGTGTTACCTTTACTACACACTTAANTAACATAAACCAGCTCCTTAAGCAGGGAAGCTGCTACTGAATGTGCATGCCATAACTGGCATTTCAAATGCCTTCAAATAGGGAGTCAGATTTAAAACAACTTAACTCTCTCAAATACCATTAAATATTTTTTATTATTATCTGCCAGTAAGATATGAATAAAAGCGTGTTCTACATAACATGGGTGCAATACAGTAGGGATTACTGTATAGTTATCCCTTGGTTATCACACACTTGGCTATACAGTAGAGGTTTTCATTACCACTAAAAGATGAAAATATACATTCCTGCCATTATCGTGCATTTTTTAGCTAAAAAGCACTGTTATCATGCCCATGGGCTGAATTCTGCTGACAATGAGGGTCAAGTATCTGGATTTTATAATGGCTCTGACAGAGTCAAAGATGAGGCCCTACTCATGGAGTTAATCCCAGGTAGTGGAGACCATTATCTCTCCACCTCCTGGCCTCAGAATCCCTTACCTCAAACCCATCTCAGGTCTCTCTATGGTGTGTACATCTGCTTATGGAGACCTTTCCATCACTTTCTGTTAACCTAATACTTAACAGTATGTATGTATTTAGTGGGTACATTTTGTAGGAGGAGGCTGTAGCACGGGCCAAACAGGGTGGTACTCCTGAGGGGATTGGGAATGCTGGTGATAGGGAGAGCTGGAGCTCCTGTTTCACTAGCTACGTAACAATACCCCTTTGCTGACCTTTTCAGTGTGACAGTAACATGGAGAGTAGACCAGCATGCTCTCCCAAACATTTCCTCTATCTTATGCATAACACCACGTGCACTTTACATATCTTACAACGTATCCCACTACGTTACAGGGGTTGAGGCTAGCAAGGGCATGCGGCCAGAAAACTTTGCCCCTGCTACCTAGTGGTGGACTTTTGAAGGGAGGCATGACAGGGGTTCTGCTGGCACAGATCATGGGTCCAGGGCGAGATGAGGCTCGAACCTGTGCTAGAGGGTACAGGATATTGCAGTTCCCAGGCAGCTGTTTCCACCCGATAGAGAGGGGGCCCAAACCTGGGAGTAGTGCCCCAGGAGGCTGCCCTATCAGTGGGTGCATGACAGCAGGGCAGCTGCAGTGCCTAGGCATGCTTGGAGGGTGTCCCAGCAGCTGTCCTGGCAGGGTGCCCTGAGGCCACTACCACAGCCACTGGTAAGCTGGTGGGCTAGGGGCCCCAGATCCATTGCCTGGACCTGGGACTGCACAGTGGGTGGGGCCTATGGCATGTTTACCCCCATTCATTATCACTAACTATGACTAAATAAAAGAATAAGCTTCAAAGCAAGCCTGAGGACATAAAATCACCCAGGGGGATGAGAGTGCATTCACGGAATGTAGGAAGTTTGAGGGGAAGAGCAGGGGAAGTCGCTGAGGCATTCAGTAGGAGGTGGGCGGGTGTGGTATGTTTGCAGGAAGTCCAGTACAGGAGTGAATCAGCCAGAAAGATTGTTGGGAAGGATTGCTACTATAAGTTGTTTTGGCAGGGGGGGGCCAGACGGATATCGGGGTGTGGGTGTGTTGGTTGTGGAGAAATGGGTGGAATATGTTATGAATGTTTTGAGAGTAAGCGATAGGATATTGGTAGTGAAAATTTTATTCAGTGGAATGATGATTGCAATTATATCAGCATATGCTCCACAGACAGGCCTGGATGAGGTAGAGAAGGATAGATTTTGGGACAACTTAATATGTGTAGTAGGTGGTATGGGGGATGATGAGATAGCAGTTTTGGGAGGGGACTTAAATGGTCATGTAAGTGAAGCAGCTCAAGGTTATGAAGGAGTACATGGGGGATGTGCATATGGTATAAGAAATGTGGAAGGGGAGAGAATACTCGAGTTTGGGGAGGCAATGAACATGATTGTGTGCGACACACATTTTAGGAAAAGAGAGAGTAGGTTGATTACGTACAAGTCTGAGGGAAATAGCAGTCAGATAGATTATTTTCTGGTCAGGAGGGTTGATAGGAGGTTAGTGACGGATGTTAAAGTTATAGGAAGCGAGGAGTGTGTGCAGCAGCACAAATTATTGATTTGTGACAAGGTGCTTAAAGGACGAGTGATGAAAAAGAGGACATATGTACCTAGAAGGAAAATATGAAAGCTGGAAAACCAAGCAGAAAGGGATGCCTTCTACAGTGAGATGAGGAGAGTGGTGGCTGAACAGGGAGTCATAGACAGAGCTGTTAATGAACAGTACAGAGCCCTTAAGAACAACCTCTTGAGAGTTACTGATGCTATATGCAACTGGACAAGAGGCCCTTGACATAAAGTAACTTGGTGGTGGGATGAGGGTGTAGAAGCTGCAGTTAAGGAGAAAAGAAGGCTTTTCCAGGAATGGAAGAAGGGTGGTAACAAGGAGGAATACTTGGCTGCCAAGCGTAGGGCTAGAGGAGAGGTATACAGCGTGAAGTCTCAGTCACAGAGACTTTTACTTGATAACCTAAATCATGTGGGAAGGAAAAACATGATATTTAGAGTGGCAAATCAGGTGAAGAGGGACAATCAGGATATTATAGGTGAGCAGTGTGTGAAGAATGATGAAGGAAGGGTAGTGGTGGACAGTGGGGATTTTAAAGATGCATGGAGAAAGCATTATAGCCGGCAGTTGAATGAGAAGTTTAACTGGGACAGGGCATGGAGAAAGCACTATAGCCGGCAGTTGAATGAGGAGTTTGATTGGGATAGGGAAGGTTTGGAGCCAGCTGATCCAGTGTTTAGCCCTTGGCCTTTGACTGACGCTGCTACTGTGAGTGAGGCAATAGGCAGGATGCGGGTGGGGAAGGCAGCAGGTGTGTCTGGGTTGACTGCCAAAATGTTGAAGACCTCAGGAGATATAGGGGTGAGGTTAGTCACTGACCTGATAAATATGATTATATATGAGTGTGTTGTCCGAGATGAATGGCTGAAGAGTGTAATTGTAAATGTGTACAAAGGGAAGGGTGATGCCCTGGAAAGAGGAAATTATAGAGGTATAAAGCTTTTGGATCAGATAATGAAGGTAATGGAGAGAGTTCTAGAAGCTATGATCAGAGCAAGAGTAAATGTTGATGAGATGCAGTTTGGGTTTATGTCACAGGGGGACCACTAATGCCAAATTCATTGCTCGACAGATTCAGGAAAAATATATTGGAAAGAAAAGGGAACTGTACTTTGTTTTTGTTGATTTCGAAAAGGCCTTTGACAGAGTCCCTAGAGAGATGGTGAAGTGGGCAATGAGGAAGCTTGGGTTGGAGGAGTGGCTGGTTATGGCGCTTATGGCCATATATGTGGGTGCTCGCACCCATTTAAGAATGAATGTTGATTTGAGTGATGAGCTTTCCGTGAATGTCGGTGAGCATCAAGGGTCAGTTTTGAGTCCCTTGTTGTTTATCATGGTACCTGAAGCTCTCTCACGTGACTTCAGAAATGGACTCCCAAGGGAGATGCTGTAGGCTGATGATTTGGTGTTGATTGCAGAGAATGAAAGGGAGGTGGAGGAAAGATTTGGGAAGTGGAGAGATGGTATTGGGCACAAGGGCCTAAGGGTAAATGCAGAGAAAATAGGAGTGATGATATCTAGGGTAGGTGGCAGTACAGTCAAAGAAGAGAGAGAGTGGCCATGTGCAATTTGTCACAAAGGTGTGGGAAGTAATTCCATCTTGTGCAGTGTTTGTGATAAATGGGTGCACAAGAGATGTAGTGGTATTAGAGGTAGACTGCCAGATAATGCTGATTTTATGCGTGCTGTGTGTCAGGGAGAGACTGTCAGGCGTGAAAGGACTGAACTTGTGGGTGATACAGAAATGACAATGATCAGGTGGATGTGCAGTGCATCCTTATGTGCAAGGCCTGGGAAGACTAGGTTTACGATTGAAGAGTTGAGAGGTAGGATGGGACTGAACTGTATTGGTGTTGTGATGAGGAGAGGTAGACTGAGATGGTTTGGGCATGTGGAGAGGATGGGGGATGATAACTGGATGCAGAAGGTAAGAAGTGTTAACCCTTTGAGATTTTTGGCCCTCCGCCAATTGTGTCTGTGCCAGAATCAGCCGGGCACACAGAAAGCATGCCGTCGTGCAGCGATATTTGTTCTTAACCCGTAATCACCAGGCTTGTCTGAGATTCCGACAATGGGCCTAGTTTGCCTCATGGAGAAAAAGGTGTTAGGCCTATGAGGCTGGCTGCCCATGACATCTCAGACTGAGATGTGCTGTTGCCATGCAAGGTGCAATCATGTGGCTCCTGTCTCTACCACAGAATTAGAGCCCCACTGTTCAGAATTCCAGACATGCCTGGTATACTCTTCATTTTGCAACATTGCAAACAGCAGCCTTTGCAAGGAACTGGAGCATCACGTGGGACGTATGAACTCCATGCGTGCCAAGTTTCAGTGGCATACCTCACTGAGTCTGGCTGTGATCCTAAGAAGATAAAAGTCATTTTCTCTCCCATTTTTGACACCTTTTTTCATTTTTGTTTTCCTTCTATGGTAGTTTCATTTTGAAATGTAAATAACAGATAATTTACTTTAGAAATGCATGTATTTCATGTAAAAAATTCGTTTTGTTTTTGAAGGCTCCAACATGCTTGCATGCGTCGGCCTTGGTCACCTTATGGCGGCTCTCCATGCTGCTCAATCTTTGGCAGCCTCCATGTTCAATCCATTAACCCTGAGGTCATATTTGTATAATGACCTCGTCCCATGTCTTTCTCAGTCTACCCCTCCAAACCCCTCCCCCAATATTAACACTTCTCACCTTCTGCACCCAATTAACATCCCCCATCCTCTCCACATGTCCAAACCACCTCAGCCTACCTCTCCTCATCACAACACCAATACACTCCAGTCCCATCCTACCTCTCAACTCTTCCATTGTAAACCCAGCCCCCTCAGGCCTTGCTCGCAGTGACGCACAGCACATCCACCTAATCATTGTCATTTCTGTACGTTTAAGCCTGCGAATATCCTCTTCCTTTACTGCCCAGGTCTCACTACCATACAGCAACACACTCCTAACACATGTTGCATAAAAAGTCCCCTTAGCACCTAAGAAGAGTCCTCTCAATGTCAGAAGAGGCAACAGCTCCCTGAACTTCTTCCAACTACTGTACTTCTCATCCTAGCAAACAAGATAGCTCCAGCCCCACCTCCGGCACATAACATGTCTCCCAAATATCAAAACTCTTCCACACTTTCAACAGACTCACCGGCAAGTTCAATCTTTTCACGCCTAACAATCTCCACCTGCTCTCCCTGATACACTGCACACATAAAATCAACATTATCTCGCAGTCTACCTCTAATACCACTACATCTCTTGTGCACCCATTTATCACAAACACTGCACAAGATGGAATTACTTCCCACACCTTTGTGGCAAACTGCACATGGCCACTCTCTCTCTCTCCTCTGATTGTACCACCACCAACCCTAGATATCATCACTTTTGTTTTATCTGCATTTACCCTTAACCCCTTGTGCCCCATACCGTCTCTCCACTTTTTAAATCTTTCCTCCACCTCCTTTTCATTCTCTGTAATCAACACCAAATCATCAGCATACAGCATCTCCCAGGGAAGTTCATCTCTGAAGTCACGTGAGAGGGCTTCAAGTACCATGATAAACAACAAGGGACTCAAAACTGACCCCCAATGCACACCAACATTCACGGAAAACTCATCACTCAAAACTCCATTCACTCTTACCAGGGTGCGAGCACCCACGTACATGGCCAGAACCACCCTAACCAGCCACTCTTCCAATCCTAGCTTTCTCATTGCCCACTTCACTGCCTCTCTAGGGACTCTGTCAAAGGCCTTTTCCAAATCAACAAAAACACAGTACAATTCCCTTTTCTTTCCAATATATTTTTCCTGAAGCTGTCGAACAATGAATATGGCATCAGTGGTCCCTCTGCCTGGCATAAACCCAAACTGCATCTCATCAATTTTCACTCTTTCTCTAACCATACCTTCTAGAACTCTCTCCATTACTTTCATTATCTGATCTACGAGCTTTATACCTCTGTAATTTCCCCTTTCCAGGGCATCACCCTTCCTTTTGTACACATTTACAATTATATTCTTCAGCCAATCATCTGGGACAAGACTCTCATATATAGGAATAAAATTTGTGCCATTTATATATACATTCTTTAATCCCCAAATGTATGTCTGGAATCCCGGACATGTCTGGGGTTAAAGTACGAATCCAAAAGCCTGGTGATCACGAGTTAATTGGCCACTGCACACTAATTTTTTATTGTAGACTAATGAATTTGGTACCATTTTAAAGCTGAATAGTTGCTCTTTATTGTAGCAGGACTGAAAAAGGTAAATATGATAGCTAAAAGGCCAATAGTACGAGTAGAAGGTAGCCGAAAAGGAAAAATCGCACACCCTCGCATAGGAAAATACTTGTAAAAAAAAAAGTATTAGAGTTACATGAAAGTTGATAGCATCACGTCTATCTACAGTACATTCCCTTTCTATTGATGTATAAGTTAATGGCAAATTGTTAGTTTTCACAGGGAAAAGCAAAAGCTCTCGCTGTCACTCTGGCAAATATCGATGTTGGTAACACCGATATTATTAAAAAAAAAAAAACTATTCATTATGCATACCTATGTGATGTACTCGTCACTGTAAAAACAAATAGTTGGAAAAGGATAAACAGGACAGTGCATGTGGAACAAGGCCAGATAGATGGAAAACATGCAAAAAAATACAGTAATCCCTCTACTATCTGACGTAATAGAGCCAAAGGCATGACCGGACAGTGGTCTTGTCCGGATAGTGGCCCTGAAGCTCCAGCACTGGTCATTCATGACCCTAACCTAACCTAACCTAAATCAGAAAACCACCTACCTACCTCCCTACCAGACATGCACAGCACTTATTTAAGACCCCATTCACATAAATAATTGGCACAAAGCATGAATTAATCGAATTTTTACCCAAAAATGATGAATTTGAGGTGAGTAAGGCAGAGGTGATCACGAGTTGGCGGGTTAGTGTAAGTAAGTATCGGACGTCTCAATCACTATGAAAATCATCATTTCTCATATCTCATGCACTAAAATATGGGATACAAAGCATCAAATAGATAAACTGTTACCAGAAAAAGAGTTAGCTAGGGCAGAGGTGTTCACTGTTCACCAACAGCACCAGTCATTCTTGACCTTAACCTAACCTAACCTAAATCAGAAAACCACCTACCTACCTCCCTACCAGACATGCATTGCACTTATTTAAGACCCCATTCACATAAATAATTGACACAAAGCATGAATTAATCGAATTTTAACCCAAAAATGATGAATTTGATGTGAGTAAGGCAGGGATGTTCACGAGTTGGCAGGTTAGTGTAAGTATCGGACGTCTCAATCACTATGAAAATCATCATTTCTCATATCTCATGCACTAAAATATGGGATACAAAGCATCAAATAAGTAAACTGTTACCAGAAAAAGAGTTAGGTATGGCAGAGGTGTTCACTGTTCACCAACAGCACCGGTCATTCCTGACCCTAACCTAACCTAACCTAAATCAGAAAACCACCTACCTACCTCCCTACCGGACAAGCATAGCACTTATTTAAGACCCCATTTACATAAATAATTGGCACAAAGCATGAATTAATCGAATTTTAACCCAATAATGATGAATTTGAGGTGAGTAAGGCAAGGGTGTTCACGAGTTGCCAGGTTAGTGTAAGTATCGGACGTCTCAATCATTATGAAAATCATCATTTCTCATATCTTATGCACTAAAATATGGGATACAAAGCATCAAATAAATAAATTGTTACCAGAAAAAGAGTTAGGTATAGCAACGGTGTTCACTGTTCACCGACAGCACTGGTCATTCTTGACCCTAACCTAACCTAACCTAAATCAGAAAACCACATACCTACCTCCCTACCGGACATGCATAGCACTTATTTAAGACCCCATTTACATAAATAATTGGTACAGAGCATGAATTAATCAAATTTTAACCCAAAAATGATGATTTTGAGGTGAGTAAGGCAGGGGTGTTCGCCAGCTGACTACATAATGAACATAAGGAAGAGACATGATTATTACTGAGAAAATCACGTTTTCACAGCCTATGCACTCAAATATGGGACACAAAGCATGAAGTAAATAAAATGTAACCAAAAAAATTATGATTCAGAGGTGTGTAGGGCAAAAATGTTCACCAGTTGACTAGATAGTGAACGTATGTAAGAGACATGGTAATCATTGAGAAAATCACCTCTTTCACAGCCTGTGCACTCAAATATGGGACACAAAGCATGAAGTAAATAAAATGTAACCAGAGAATGAGGATTCAGAAGTGATTAAGGAAAATGTTTAGCAGTTGACAATGTTTACTTACATGTCCATGATTGTTGTTTACTCCTTGTTTACCCCCGCCTTTAAGGTTTTTACAGTGGTCATAATTGCTCTTGAAGCATGTCCAGTAATCCAGTGTTTAACTACACTTAATCCTTAGCACTGTGACTTTTGATTATTTAAACAAGAACGAAAATACCGCAAAGATCAGACAGCTGTCCACTGTTCACGGGAGTTGAGACAGAACTAGTAGGTTGGGGATTTGGGCGGGAAGGGAGCTAGTCGGCGTGCGCGGGAAATTCAAACTGACGCGGTCGGAAAAAATCGGATTTTTTTTTTTTTTTTTTTTCCATTTTGGGGTTTTGGCCATCAGCCCACGATGTCCAAATAGTGATGTAACCGGATAGTGGTCATCCGGATAGTAGAGAGATTACTGTATATTTTTTCGTATGAGTCAAATTCGAGTCATCAGAATCTCAATGGTTGGATTTACGATCACTCGAAAATGCAGTCGGAATCTCAAAGGGTTAATATTGGGGGTGGGGTTGTGAGGGGTAGACCGAGAAAGATGTTGGATGAGGTAATTAAGTGTGACCTCAGGGTTAAGGGACTGAACAGGGAGGCTGCCATAGATCGAGCAGAATGGAGAGCCGCCATTAGGTGACCAAGGCGACGACATGAAAGCATGTTGGAGGCTTCATAAAGGAAAATGAAAACAAAATTGTTGAGAAAGAGAAAATATGGGTATATGACTGGGGTGTTTGGTGCCAATTAGGACAAATCCCAAATGCTGCATGCTTTTGTTATCATGCACTAGGCTTGGCACTACTTATGTGCAACAACCAAGTTATTACTGTATACTGTATGTCAAAAAACAGGGTGGTGGGGTCACCGGGTAAAAATCAGTTACTGTGATACCGGCACGCCTCACACCAACCGACCTTCACACGCACCAACAACAAACCCAAAATGTAATGTTTTATGCACTCCACATTTGCTTACAAAGTGCTTTAACCCCTTCATGCAGTGTAAGTTTTCGGTAAGTGTGTGTGACATGATCAGAGAAAATGCCGTGAGGGCAGGCTGGACTCACGCACATAGGAAAACATTCCCACGTATTTTATTTGCCCCAGATATTGGTTATAATGGTATAAATTGTATACCATCATCTTTCCTGATGTTTATACTATACAATAAGCTAATAAAAACACACAAAATTGATGAGTAAAAGTACTATGAAAGTACCGAAATGTGGTGAGAATACTCTCGTTCAACAGTGAAAATAATTGCCCTACACTTTAACACAAAACTTTGCCCACATAATGCAAGAGCTAAGCACATGTTTAGATGCAGAATTTCAAGAGCTATCAAGTGGTGTTATCAGGATTCTGATACAATCAATAGTTTTCAAGTAAATCGCAAAAAATCACACACGCCCCCTCCCCCAAACGAAAACGGAGAGAATGCCGACTATTTGAGAGTGTTGGCCTGGAAATAGACACCCTGCCCTATGACACACCAAATATTGATGCATTTCATGTTAAAACATAATTTTTGGTGAATATTTGTCAAGAATTGCCAAATTGGCATTCTTTCAGACCAAAGCTGAAAAATGCATAATAGTGCGTCATCAGTTCCTCTTCAGACTAACATCATTTTGACTCGTTTTGCATCATCGTGTGTGGATTTAGATATCAGTGATAGAAGTACACTTTTGATTTGACTGGGGTAATAATTCTGAATAAATCAAAATGCTGATAAAATTATCTTATGGTAAATTTTGCTAGAAAAATGTGAAATGTTCTTTGAATGATAAGAAATACTGTATTCATAAGGACAGAAATTGATGGTTAAGACAGCCATTATTATGGCAGTCTTAACCAATATTATTATGAGAATTTCATTTTTTTACACAGAAAAATATTGATGAATATGAGTGATATCTAATTAGTTATGAGAAATATGAAACAGATCATCTAATTTGCATTACAGTACAGTGATCCCTTGGTTATCATGCACTTGGTTAGTGTAGTTATTGTTTTCACTGTAAGATGAAAATCTGCACTCCTGCCATTATCATGCATTTATTGGTTAAAAAAACATTATTATCATGCACCTGAGCTGGTTTCTGCTGACAATGATAGTGCAAAATCTGTAGTTACTGATGGTCTGAGGGATTGAAAGGTGCGTCCCTACTCCATACTTGAGGAGTTAATCCCAGGTGGAGGAGACCAATAATTCTCCACTCCCTAGTCTCAGAACCCATTCCTCCTGTGCATCTCAGGTCTCTGTATGGTACATGTTTCTTCCTTGTTGTGCTTCTTCATCATCTACTAACATAACCATGTCTATCTTGTGTTTCTGATACAGGTATACCCCAATTATCAAAAGACTGAAAACCGACAAGTCACTCTTTTGATTATACTGAATCAGGAACATATCCAGGAAAGCCGTCATGTTGTGCTTCACCTGCTTCGCTCTTCCAACAATCCAAATATCAGCAATTTGAAATGCATGGCCTTTAGATAATATATTTTTCAATGCTGCCAAAAGAAACATTATATTCATCTTTATACAAGGGATCAGCATGTAAGGATTCCCCTTCAATCATAATCACCCTCAATATCATTAAGAAAAAATATAAAAAAAATCACGGTGGGCCCATATTTACGCAGAAATATCATTCCACTTTTGCCTCCACCGAGAAGGAGAGAGAGAGAGAGAGACGGCAACTAGGTAACCCTTATGACAGCTGCACAGAGGCCAAAACTGCCTGCACTGGCTTGTGTAAACATTGTCTTGCAAGTGAAAAGAGGGCAAGGGATGCAAATTTCTTGTAAACTTCCTCTTTTACTGATTTTTTTTTCTTTTATAACCTTTGGATGTGACTCAAAAATGAAAAAGATAAAAAGATAAAAGTAACAGGATGAGGAGACAAATGAGAAAATGAGACACAGAGGAAGAGGATAGTGGGAGAAAAATCAACAGGGGAAGATAAGAGACAGATAAAGCCATGGTTGATCAATGTGAGGTTATATAATAGAAAAACTTATCCTTGTTCTCAGAGGACTGGTATGCATGGTAACCTGGGTTTTACAAGTGACTGTGTAAAGTGGTTACTGTTTGAACACATACTTTTAGAATAAATAAATAAAAAATCATTCTGACAGTCACTGTACTTGATAAAAACATTACCAGCTTTATTTCATGTCCTTTGTTGGTTGATTACACATATATATGTGAGTTTTGGGTGGGGGCTGAAATGTATCTTCTCTCTCTTTTTTTTTTTTTTTTAAGAAACTTAGGAGTAAAATTGTTTTGAAATTCAACAGAATCATTACCCTATGAGTCATAACCAAATTAATACATACTGACTGTTGTGATAAGTACAAATGTTCCCCACCTGTACTTACCATGACAGTATGTACATATTTAGTGGGTCTAAATTGATGTAAAAGGGAAAATTTGAGTTAACAAGTGGGGTATCTGGTACCAATTAGGATAAATCCCACAGGGTCTGTGCTTTTGTTATCATGCAATTTGAATCATGCACTAGGCATGGTATGAGCTATGCATGATAACCAAGGTATCACGGTACAGTAATCTCCTGTTCATCTGATGCTTCATTACAAGACATTTATCATTATCTAATAAAGCAAAAATCTGCGGAATTACAGCAATTTCCATTTTTTTTACTGCATCAACCAACAGTACACATGCAAACTGAATTTTTAAAACTGTCCAGCACTTCCTGCAACACCCCCACGCCACCAACAATGCTCGCCAATATAAGGGCCGCTGCCCACTCCACCTCAGTCACAGAAAGAGAGATAGAGTGAATAAGACATTTGGTATTGATGCATGTTAAATTCATCAGGGAATTTGTGACCTTTGCTGTTGCACCAGAGCTTGCAGGGGCTGATGTTGCTTGCCCTTGTGCTGGCATGCATGTGCATGTCTGTAGCTCCTTCTGTGGAAAATAATATAATGCTTACATAAATATGCATGCAGGCAGTTCCAGCCCATCTCCTTTGTGTTACATAACTTATGTAGCTATTCACCTGCTTTCGGCTTTGCTCATTTCCATCTACACATCTCACTCTCACTTTTAATAAAAAACAATAATCTCAATGCCTGTAACTGAACAAGCATTCAGTGTGGATGAGACAAGCCCCTGGAGGAATATGTATAGAGGAAATGCATTTTTCATCATTAAAATCATGTTAACATAAAATATGAGTATTGAGTATGAATTACATTGTATAATGAAAATATAAAGGTGACTACCGGAAAATTGCCATCAACGGCCATCTTGGAAATATATCAAAACCCCTGCTGATAATGACAAGAGTCCTGTATAGAGTTTTATAAGGGTTACATCTTCTGTAGACAGACTGAGGGGTAATACCGTATAGCATTATAAAAAAAATGCATTATCTGAATTGTGTCAGATAAATGGGGAATTACTATTCTCCAGCAGTTTCATGGACCAATTAACGATGATCAAGGTAGTTTGACTGTATAGTCTTCAGGAAATTGTATTTACATTATCAATATTGCCTTTATGTCATTCTAGTGTTGGAAGGGGAGCCGGAATACATCCCCACCATTTCTTAGGAATCTTAAGGGGAATGCTGTACTGTTCTGATACAGCTGACTCTCATACGTATGGATCCTCATCAATACACAGTAGGGTGTTCCACGGCTATGGGGATAGAAATAAAATGTGCTACGAATTTTAATCCACACGATTATTCATATTCAACAGACCAAGGAAACATGTTTGTGCAAGTCTGAGCCTGACTGCACAACATTTTGAGGTCCCAAGTTTTGATGACTCTTTTTTTTTTTCACTTTCAGTATGCTTCTTTCCTGCTAGCGATGAATACTGTTTTTTGCGTTGCTTGAGTGGTTCGTGTTTTATTTTCGACTATTACGCTGGTAATTATTTTTTAAATTAATTAATGCCATTTCAGTGTTATACTGAAATTTATTATTTAACTTCCTATTGTTAATATTTTATGAAAGTAATTAGTGTAATGTCATTTTGCTGTTTGGTGTAATTTTGTTTTTCCTTTCCCTATTATCAACATTTGGTGTTATTTATTGGACAACTATACTGGTAATTAGTTGTGAAACTAATTTACTATGCTACTGAAATTTATTATTCCTTTTCCCTAATATTATCATTGTTATTACCATTTTATTGTCAAGGTTATGTATTACTTACTGCCAATTCATCAATAATAACTACCTGTGAGATAGACAAATGATTACACAGTAATTGCTCCAAAATCTGGACGCCCAATAACCGGACACCCCAATGTCCAGACACTATCGGCCCGGGCCTTCACACACACACACACACACAAATCCCGACCTGTAAGTTTGAACTTTGTGCGCGGCGGCGAACAGCTGTGTTTTGCCACAAACCTCCTCCGACATCCGCCAGAACCACCCTATCTCCCCCCCATTTCCCGCTCACCCACCGTTACAAGTACACGCTCCTCACCATGCCCGCCCATGTGCTCGCTTTTGTGGTGGTGCCCTACCTGCTGCAGGCTCTGTTGTTCCTCTGCTGCCTCTTCCTCGTGTATGTGAAGATGGCCCCGCCGCCTGAGAAGAGGAAACGAGTTGTCCTGACTCTGGAGAAGAAGCGGGAGATATTGGAGAGGGTGGACGCGGGATTGTCGACGTCACTCATCCTCTGTGAATTCAACCCTGCCCACTCTACCTTGTTGGATATCAAGAGATCCTGGGACAAACTCACGCAGTACATGACTGTCTTCGCATCAAAGACCAAACGGAATGTGGAAAGGAAGGTTATGTACCCTCCCAGGATTGCTGAAATCGACTGCTCCACGCTAATTTGGTATTGACAACAATGTGATGCTAGTGTGCTGGTGCATGGTACGGAATTGAAGGCTGCCGCTGAGAAGTTTGCAAGGTTACAGGACACCCCAGACTTCAAAGCATCCAAGGGTTGGCGACTCGCTTTCAAGCTACAGCATGGACTTACCAGCCGTAAGACCTATGGCGAAGCTCTGGATGCCAACAAGGAGGGACTAGAGGAGTTTCGGCAGAAGGTGAGGGGCTTCATCGACAAGGAGGGCCTCACTCTCGGTCAAGTCTACAGCACTACGAAACTGGTCTATTCTAACGCTCACTGCCGACGAGCACTCTAGCTGAGGAGATGGAGAAGTGTGTACCTAGCCGCAAGCTCTCGAAGCAACGGATCTCTGATTTGTGTTGCGCCAATGCTAACGAGATGCATCTGGCTCAAGCCCATTATTGTTGGCTGTACAAAGCAGCCTCGGTGCCTTTGTGGGTTGATGGACATCCTTCTTGTCATGTGGTACCATTCTGTGAAGGCTTGGTTCACAGCCAAGATCTTCAGAGACTGGTTTTACCAGCACTCCGTCAAGGAGGTCAATCATTATCAGACGAAGACACTGGGAATCCCACGTGACCAGGTAAAAGCCCTCCTTCTTCTGGACAACGCACCTGTGCATCCGTCCGACAAGGAGTTGGTGGCTGAGAATGGCCGCATATGATGCTTGTTTTTGCCACCTAATACGACTGCTCTCATCCAACCAGTGGACCAAGGAATGATCGTGGCTACGAAGAGGCTGTATCATTGGAAGTTCCTGGACAAGGTGATGGTTGTCCTTGAAGACAAGGAAGAGCGCAGGGAGGAAAGGGACACGCGAGGCCAGAGGACTTTGGAAAACCTTCGCCGCTACAACCTCAAGTCAGCCATCTACAACTGGGCCAGTGAATGGAGGGAAGTCTCTGTCAAGACTCTGGAAAGTGGTTGGTCTTGTCTGCTTCTCGGAGCCGATGTGGTGCACAACTTTCTAAATTTTGACATGGATGACTTCCATGCACGTCTCTGTGCGGCTGGCAACAAGGTGGATGTGGACGAAGTGCATGAATGGTTGGATGACGACGAGGGCGATCTTGGGTATCAGATTATGTCTGATATTGAGATCGCATCTTTAGCTGCCGGTCCCAGTACCCAGCTTGAAGATTCCGACGAGGACAGTAACGATGATGCGGACTCCTCTCAGCGAGCCGCTACTTCAGCCATCCCCAAGCTGAGCGCTCCGGGAACATGTGGAGTTCGTCATGGACTACCTTGAACACCCAGAGTGCGTCAGGGAGATGGGGCCACTGGGACTTGTGGAGGGAATACACGCGTTAAGGCCAGATCACCGTACCTTACGTCAATCACTCAATGACAGTTTTTACAGGCCCGTGACTGCCGTCGTGCCCAGCCCTGGCTCCACATCACTGCCTCCTCAAGACAGGCCTTCCACCTCCACATCACAGCCCAGCACATCGGCCACTGTGGTGTCACCACTGGATGTGAGTTTGCGGCTTTCTTTGGAGTCATCTGTGGTAGGCAGTCCATCACCACGTCCCACCAATGCGCCCCTCGGCCTCCTGCAACACCTACTCTCGGACTCAGACAGAGAATAAGCAGCAAGAACTCGCCACTAGACCACAAAGGAATTAACAGTGTTATGCAGTGAAAAAAACAATGTGCAGGGTTAAAAAAATATAATAAAATTGATTTTACGCCTGGTACCCTCGAAGGGCTAAGGCGTTGCCCCTGGGTAGAGGAATTTTGGACTGAAGCGTGTAGTATTTTATGACCGGATGCCCTTCCTGATGTCTACCAATGACCCTTGGGTGGAATCAATCTCTGACCCTTCGGTCAGAGTGGAGTGCTCTAACCCACTGAGCCACGGCTGCTACTGTGTAGTGTTAAGAATTTAGAATTCAGAGGGCAAAGACTTTGGTGCAAAGTGCTATTGTACACTGTTGAGTTTCAAGTGCAAGTGCAGCACAAGTAAGAAAAGAATGCACAATGCTAAGAAATTAAAATTCAGAGTGCCAAGGACTTAGTGCAGTGCAACACTGGATTACTGTAGGTGTTTCAGGTGCACCTTCGTACTGTCAGAGTCTGAGAGGAGGCGGTGGTTATTCCTCACGATGGCCACAGCCTTGTTGTAAGTACCCTGAATACTGCAAAATATTTTCCATACCCACCTCTAAATTCTCCTTCTGTAGTTCCATTTCATTTATTTCATGTTTTGTGTCCCTTATTTGTGTGCATAGGGTCTTAAAAAGGTGATTTTTATAGCGATTTGCATGTCTGTTACTGAGTTTCAGTAGGCTGTCAACTGCTAAATATTTTCCATGCACACCTTTTAATCATCATTCTCTGGTTCCATTTTATTTATTTCATGCTTTGTGTCCCTTATTTATGTGCATAGTGTCTGAAAAAGTTGATTTTCATAGTGATTTTCATGTCTGTTACCGAGTTTCAGAATGCTGTCAACTGGTAAATATTTTCCATACTCACCTCTAAATTATCATTCTCTGGTTCCATTTTATTTATTTCATGCTTTGTGTTCATTATTTATGTGAATAGGGTCTTAAACAGGTGCTACACATGTCCAGTAGGGAGGTATGTAGATGGTGTTCTGAGTTAGGCTGGGTTAGGGTCCATAAGTACCGGTCCGGGAGCCTCCGGCCCAATAACTGGATGGACCCAAATTCCGGACATGCCTTTGGCTGTATTACAGTGGGTATTGGAGGGATTACTGTAATTATGAATGCATATGAGCTTTATTACTATCCGCAATTGTTAATGTGGCATTAATTATTCTGTTTTCTTTCCCAGATGTCTACCAGATTGAAAACAGAAGTGTTTCTTACTGACCAGACAGATGCTAACAACACATCAAGTGGCCCACCCACCAAGTTGCAATTACTCAAAATGTACTTTTACCACCAAAAAGAGCAAAAACTGGGATGTACCAAATGCCTCAACTTGTGTCTGGATGCCATTCTCATATTTTGGGGGAGAGTGCGAATCCCCACTATTCGTTGAGATTCTGCTTTGAGGAAGATGGAATCTCTTCTCAAGGAATATGACCTGCCTGTGAAGAACAAGTCGCAGAAAGCAGAATCCTTCCGAGAGAAAGAGGCAATGTTCAAAGAGGCAATAACGAATGAGATCATGGACATTGCTCATTCACAGGTCAAAGGGATGATGCAGAATCAGGAGGACATCAGCTTTCTTGATATGCAGCGTGAAGATCCCATGTCCTGCAGCATGGGTCCTGCTGATATGAAGCTTCACCAACAGGAGGTAAGGAAGAAGATTAGGTTGGACAACTTTAAAAAAACAACAGAAGGTCAGGAAGGAACAGGAAACTGCAGAAGAGATGGCTTTAGAGAGTAAAACTTCATCAGGGACTGACTTAGATTCCAGTGACCCAACCGTGGAATTTTTCGCATCCTCCTCCAAGGAAAATACCAAGAGGCAACCTAAGCTTCTGATGACACAAGACTTGGCTGATATCTATGACTGGCTGAACGTTTCCTACCATGATTCAGTTATGTTGTATGCTGCAACGGCTAAAACACTCAGTCATGACTTGAAAGAACTTTCCTTTTACTGCCAACAACATGTACCGCACACACCAGGCTCACACGAAGGCAATTGCTGAAAGTTATCGGTCCAAAGAATTTTGCCCTGGCCACTCTTTTGTCTTGCAGTGGGATGATAAACTCCTACCAGACACTGAACAAGGGAGGGAGTGCGCTGACTGGATTGCTGCCATTGTCTCTGGTGATGGGGCAAGGATAAGGTGCTTGGCATTCCCAAAGTGACAGCAGGAACCAGAGAGCAGATAGTGCATGTCTGCTTAGAACACGGGTTGGAAAAGCGTGTGAGGGGACTGTCTTTTGACAAAACAGCGTCAAACACTGGAATTCACTTAGGGGCATATGGCCTGACTGAGAAAGGACTTGGCAGAAAACTCATGTACCCTGCCTGTCGGCATCATATCAATGAAGTTGTCCTCAGCCACATTTTCAAGCGTGCGTATGGCACTGATATCCCTGTTTTTAAGAGATTCCAGGTACAGTGGAAATCCATCACCTGGTCAGAGGTGCAGCCATACAATTTGTCAAGCAAACGACATTATCAAGGAACTAAGGGAGAAGTCAGTTCTGCTGGCGAGAGAGATGGTGAGCAAGACGCACCAACCCGATGACTATAAGGAACTGATACAGCTGGTTCTCATCTTCCTGGGAGAAGCAACAGTAGCAGAGTTCCCTCTCCTAGTCCCTGTTGCTTTCTATCATGCTCGCTGGATGACAAAAGCCATCTATTCCCTGAAAGTGGTTTTGCTGAAGAAGCAGTTCAAGATGTCAAATCATGAGTTGGAAGCTCTGACAGCAGTAGGTCTCTTTGTGCCCCTTGACTACATCCGAGGCTGAAGCTGTGCCGTAATTGCAAGCAAAGCTGCCGCAGTTGATTTCAAATTTCTGCGTGATGCAGAAGCTTTTGCCAAGTCAGGATATTCATATGGTAATGCCGCACGCGAGGCCATATCTCGACACCTATGGTACATCTCTGAGACTCTTATTGCTAAGGCGTTCTTCAACGCTGATGTGGCAGATGAAGAAAAGGCTATAATGATCGCAAGTTTAATAAAGCCTGCATCGAATACATAAATAAAGTGACTAGAAGGGAATAACATCACAAATATTGCCTCGAAACACCTGGCTGAGTTTGTGACAGGAAAAATGATGGCCTTCTTCCATGTGCTCGACCTGGACACTGAGTTTTTGAAGAAGCCAGTTGGCAAGTGGCATGAAGGAGAGAGCTTCAAGCAAGCAGCGGCAACTGTTTCCAAGACTGACATCGTAAGTGTCTGGACTGATCGAGGCATCGTCCTCATGAAACAGTTTAATTTCCCTGACAAAGAATAAAGAGCAGAGGCAGTATCTACCCAAAGAAAACCAAGGAGGAATTCCTAGACAAGCGATTGACACAAAGTGGTAATGTTTCGGGTATATACTGTATATGAAAATGTGTGAAGTGGTACAAGTTTTTGTAATAAAATTCCTTGACAGAATATTGTTGTTTTTTATTATCTAGAAGAGAATAAACTTCGGGACCCCCTAAACCTTAACCTCTACAAGCTGGAGGTTTTCCGATGTCGCATGCTCCTCTCTGTGGGGGATTTCACGATTTTGGAAAATACCCTTACTTCAAACCATAATATCTGCCAAGCTATAAGAGCTAGAGAAAAAATTAAACATACATATGACTCACCAACTCTTCCTCTTTCAAATGAAAGTATCCCCACATCTCCAAGTGGTTCCATCGATGAGTATGAAGTTAAGTTCAAAGGGCGGCGGGGAGACGCTTGTGGCTATACACGTCAACTGGCATTGCTCTACGCCCAAAATCATGATGGTTATACACGTCATCCAGCACATAGGGGTTAAACAATATACAGGTGGTCCTCACCAAACGCAGGGATTTGTTTCTGCACCGACATCGCGTTAGGCAAATATCGCGTTAGAGTGAATCTTGGAAACCTCTATTTCCTTCTGCACCCCTGCCCAAAGTCCACTTATCCCCCCCTTGTTGTGCAAATTTTTTTTATAAACCCCCAATTTAGACCTCCTAAAATTTTTAGCATTAATATGGTTATAAAAAATACATTATTCAATACAGGACTTTCTTACTGTACTGTACCTTATGTGAGGAGAAGAGCAGACACATGTTGCCAGAAATGAAGTAGAGAGGGAGAACACACACTAAAATCCATCAAAGTCTATTTCAATAGCAACATTTCAAACATCACTTTATGGGTCTTCCATGACTTCTTCATCCTGCTGTCGCTGGATATCCTCTTCCTGTAGACCAGTGGCAGCATGTCTGGCAAAGTAACCAGTGATCAGTGACCGTTTATGGGGGGGTTTACTCGGTCAATGTGCATACGATTGTAGATGCTGACTGCATCAACAATCTGCTTAATCACGTTGTTACCTCTTGCAAGAGAAGGGTCACTGTCAAAGATGAACTCCTTGAGAGACTCAGCTCGACTCAGGATTTGACTTAAAACTTCACTGTTGGGTTCACATGCTGGTCTGGCCTCCCTCTCTTCCTCTAGCTGTTCCCTCTCCTCTTCATCCCTATCTTGTTGCTCAAATTCCTGCATAATCTGCTCATCTGAAGTGTCACCCTGGCAATCTCCATCACCTCCTCCACCGTTACCTCACCACAACCAGGCACACCGCATCACAGCCCGCCCAGTTCAAATTACTGCGTTACGCTAACAGTGCCCGCGTTAGAATGTTTGTTTCCTTCTGCTAAATCATGTCGTGTTAGAGCAATATTGTGCTACAGCAAACTATGTTAGGCGAGGACCACCTGTAGTTAGAATTTCACCGTACCAATCTATTAAGAAAAAGGAACATGGGGACCCATGTGGATTAAAGATTCATTCAACTTCTAACTCATGGAACACCCTAGTATACAGGTATACCTCGATATACGATAGCCCCAGATGCAATACCCCAGCATAACGATGGGGGTAGAAATACCAACATACTCTGCCTAACAATGGCCAAAACCCAGTTTAACAATGAGTTTTTATTTTTTTTTATAACCAATTTTGATATTTTAGACTAAAATTTAGTGTTTAGACTGATTTATTAACTGTTTTTAGACTTAGATTATTATGTTTTACCCACAGGTGGGGTGAACATTGTTATTTTGGGGTATAATTTACTAAGCTTAATTTTTTCCAGAAGTGTATTTGACAATTTTCAGATTTTATTTGTTGGTTTTAGTAAGTTACTTACTGATGTTTGGCTTAGGTTAGCCTCTTATACAGCTGTTAGGCCATTTAGATTGGCTTTAAACTTGTTTTTGGACTCATTTGGGTGGGTTTAGGATTTGGTTGGGGGGACACCCAAGGCTCAAAAAAGCATCCCTGTACATTACATGTTAAATCTACCCCGAAATACGATACCCCGCCTAACAATGGGTTTTTACTTAACCAAGTGCATCGTTAAACCAGGGTATATCTGTATATGGTAGAGGTATTCTCGTAGTAATCTCTCACTTTCATTCCACATACAGTGAACTTTTATGTATTACCTAATTCAAGACTGAACACTTCTTCTCACCTAAATAATATTCAATGTTCTCCACTTGGAGCAAATGTATAATGGGCTGCCGGTAACATATAACGTCACTTTCTAAAAACTATGTGCAACAGAGCTATATTGGCAAACTTCAATTTTATGCTGATCAACTATACCATTCATGCAGAGCTTGTATTTAACAAAATCTGAAACCTGATAAATGTTTTCAACAAAACCTTCCATACTCAATTATTAGGACTCCAGTTCTTGACACGATGTGCCTGGTCCAGACTGAAGTCCTCAGAGATGGTTGCCTGGCCACTTCTGTCCAATGACAAAATCAATCAAACCAATTTTGTGGATCCAACTAGCCAGATTTAACTAAGTGTCATAATCTAAGTTGCTCTAAAAATTTTGTAGCACCTTTCCTTCGTTGACTTCTTCTGCTCATTACATCTTAAGAAGCATAAGAAAATTCTAAGGAAGAGGTGCCTCTGGCAGGTATTAGTCCCTTTCCATGCACTTTCACTTACCTCCTCAATGGTGGGAGAAACAAAACTATGCGACATACTGTATTCTTCTACAATCATATGATGTAGTGCAATTTCTACATACCCCACTCTGAAAGTAGTATTATCTCCTGATGAATCTCCAGTACTTGACTATCATGAAACAATGGTAGTACTAACCAGTAAACTATGTCAACACAGTAAATGACACGTCCAGTCTGCATAGTTGGTTCTTGCAGCCTAAGAGCCAGTCCTATCATGTAAAGCACAGCAAACATCATATCACATACATTCCACAGCTTGTCCGACCACACCCTAATCTTCTGCCTGCAAATGAATGAGAAAGAGTACTAGTAAACACAGTAACGTAATACATTTCTGCAAAGTAAAATTTCTTTTCCCACTGATATGAGGCTATGGAAGCACCTAAGAAAATGTGGCACTGCCTCCACCAACAGCTACAAGCACACTTAGAAGTTGGTGAGGGGAACATTACAAAACACTGCTTTCAGTCAAGGAGGGAGGTGTAGAAACTTCAAAGTGATTGATGATGAATAGTAAGATTCCATAACATTCATCTGGGAAATAGAGTAAGCTGTGGCTTGAAGGTGGATCAGGAGGAGGCCCTAGTCCAAACTGAGCTGATAATACCAATGGCAGACTCTGTCGCTATGAGATACTAATGCTCCCATTATCTTTAAAGGAATGTTGTCAGAAATAAGAGTGAACTAAGATTACCTTTGGATGACATTTCATTATCTCCAGCTGGAGAAAATCATGTGGTCCTCAATGCTGTAGGAGCGAAGCAATAGCTACTCATCAAAAATACTAATACAATTTATGATGAATTTAAACAAGAATCATGTAGAAAGATCATGCAAATGGCAAATGACAACAAAATATATGAACATCATCATCATCATCTAATCCTGTGTTGCCCCATGAGGAGTGTAGAAGCCTGGGGGAAGGCATATTGGTCCTGACATTTAAAATGAGAGTGAGTAGCCTCACTTATTCCTAAGTGGCATTACTTGAGCAATAAACTCCATCCATCCCTTGCGATATAAACCTACACAGGCTCAATCTGACTGGAATGCTTTAATTACCCACTAAACCACCAGGCACCACAATCTGGTTATACGGTTACCACCCAGCATAGTAAATGGTTTCCTGGTGTACAGGAAACTATCTGGCTTGTCACTCAGTGTAGAGTTACCCATAGGCAGAAGGAAGAGGATAGAATGAAGGAAAAAAAGACATAAGAGGGAGTGTACAATCACCCGTAGGCATAAGGAAGAGGAAACAATGAAGGAAAGATAGACAGAAGAGGACGGAAGGAAAGAAGAAAGAAACGAAAGGGTAGTTACCCAAGAGCAGCACTACACTGAGTGAGTGGATGGTGAGTGCCCCTATCTACCACCAAACAAAGTGCAAAAGTTTGTCGCATTCAGAATACTGTACTGTACTTTTGAATATTTTGATTTACGCGTAACAAAATGGAGTGCATCCTTATCCTTACAAAACGGGCAAATACACTAATGTCTTGGAAAGTTTGTTACTTAAGTTTGTACAGTAACCAACGTGTGAAGAAATAACAAAGTGCAATGAATCTTTATTCTTACAAAAAAGGTAAGTATGCTAACTTTTTGGAAATTTGTTATTTAATTTTGTAGAGGAACCAATATGTTGAGAAAATATCTTGGAACCCGCACTGGCAAATAAAATGACTTAGCTGGTTACTGAATATTACCCCAAAAGCTGCTACATACTTCATATTATGGAAACATGTACCTGCTACATACATCATATGAGCAAGTTTTTTTTTTTTTTTTTAATAGGTGCATTTCTAATGCTGTTTGGCTGGTGTTTAGCATCTCAACTGAGCTATTTCCATCACCATCCACCCATTCCCATCTGAAAAAGTGAGAAAAGTGACAGGAAAGATGAGGAAATAGAGAAAGAAGAGGGCAGACACAAACAAAGTCTGATAGAAATGAGGGACGACGTAGGCAGCAATACATCAAGTGAGTGGATGATGGCCACCACCACCTACCACAACATCATCTGTATACTATATCTGTACTTACAGTATAAAATTCATGTTCAATGCTTATGACTTCCCCTGTATGTGTAGATGAGAGCAAAACAGCAACATTATGCTCAATGAAAGAGATACAGTAAACTGTTTGCAATTAGTAAACTCAAGATCAACAAAACATCAGGGCCAGATTGAATATTTCCAAGAATTTTAAGAGATGTTGTTGCTTATCAATTTCGGTCTGTTTGGCCAAGCAGACCCACCAACAGCAGGCAAGCAACTGCCCCAGCAGGGTCAACCCGTGCAGTGAACCGATGTTCCTTTCTGGTTGACAGAGCCTCACAGGAGCAGGGCACAGGGAAAAGTGTAGAGGTTTGGTTCCTGAATGGATGCTGCATTTTTACCTCTCCACCCAGTTTGCAGGGGCACCATGGCAGGCTCCACATCAACCCAGTATCTAGTTATATGGTTATCCTTGGATGCAGGAAAACATTAGGCCTGTCATTCTGAAGTGGAAAGACGAGTAATAAGAGGTAACAAGAACAAAAGGAGAAGTAGTAAGACAGGAAGGCAGACACCGAAACAGCATGACAGGTGAAAGAAGTAGGCAGCACTACATCACGTGAGTGGGTGATAGTCACCACTACCTACCACCATTAAAGGAAGCAAAATGTAAAATATTAAAACCTTCAGCTCAATTATTCAACATATCACTAAGAGGCAGCACTGTGTCAAATAACTGGAAAGTAGCAAATGAAACTCCAACGTTAAAAAAAAGCAATAAGAAGTCTGTCCAAAAAGAAACCGAACTTTTTAAATACAGTAGTGCGTCAAATAGCAGCTGCCTCATGATCACGACTGGAGTGCTGTGTACCGACAATTTTGAGCTTTAGACTAACAACAGCCACATCATGAAAAGTTACTTAAGTCATGAGCAATGTTTATCTGAGAGAAGAGATCATGACAAATGTGATGAAGCACCTGCAGCAGATACCAAGAATGAACTCTGAAAAATGTTTCAGGCAGTGGAAAGAATGCTGGGTTGTGTGTCAAGTCAGAAGGGGCCTACTTTGAGGGGGATTAGTGTCCTTGCTCAACAGGTTAGCTGTTCATTTTTTTAGAACCTAAGGTCAGATACCATCTGGGCAGACCTTGTGTATATACATGGTGACTCTCAATGATGCTCAATCTCTGGCAGCCTCCCTATTCAGTCACTTATCCCTTAGGCTAGTCACATGTCCACACCATCTCAGTCTACCCTTTCTCATCACAACACCAATACACTCCAGCCCCATCCTTCCTCTCATGACTTCCATCGTAAACCTAGTCCCCCCAGGCCCTGTATTCAAGGACGCACTGCACATCCACCTAATCACTGTCATTTCTGTACATCTGAGCCAATGAATATCTTCTTCCTTTACTGCCCAGGTCTCAGTACCATACAGCGTTACACTCCTAACACATGCCGCATACAAAGATCCCTTAGCATGGAGGGAGAACCCTTCCAGTGTCAGGAGAGGCAACAGCTCCTTGAAATTCTTCCAACCACTCCTCACCCTAGCCACAGAGCTAGCTCCAGCCTCACCTCCACTGCATAACAAGTCTCCCAAGTATCAAAAACTCTTCCACACACTCAAAGAGACTCATCAGCCAGATCAGTCTTATCATGCCTGACAATCTCCAGAAGCTCTCCCTGACACACCATACACATGAAATCAGCATTATCTCACAATCTACCTCTAATACCACTACAACTCTTATGCATCCACTTATCACATACATAGCACAAGATGGAATTTCTTCCCATGTCCTTGTGGCAAAGTGCACATGGCCACTCTCCCTCTTTGGCAGTACCGCCACCAACCCTAGATACTATCACCTTTGTTTTATGTACATTTACTCTCTAGCCCATGTGCCCCAAACCATCTCTCCACTTCCTAAAACTTTACTCTGCCTACCTTTCATTCTCTGCAATTAACACCAAATCATCAGCATACAACATACCCCCAAAGAATCCATCACTGAACTCACATGAGAGGGCTTCAAGCACCATGATAAACAATAAGGGGCTTAAGACTGACCCCTGATGCTCACCAACATTCATGGAAAACTTTACACTCAAATGTCCATTCATTCTCACCTGGGTGCATGCACCTATGGACATAGCGACAACCGCTCTAACCAGCCACTCCTCATTCCCAAGCTTTCTCATTGCCAACTTCACCATTTCCTTAAGGACTCTGTCAAAGATCTCCATATCAACAAAAATATAGTACAGATCCTTTTTGTTTCCAATATATTTTTCCTGAAGCTCTAGAACAATGACTATGGCACCAGTGGTCCCTCTGCATGGCATTAACCATAACTGCATCTCATCAATATTCACTCTTTCTCTATTCATACCTTCTAGAACTCTCTCCATTACCTTCATTATCTGGTTCAAAAGTTGTATGACTATAATTTCCCCTTTCCAAGACATCACCTTTCCCCTTGTACATATACAATTGCCCTCTTTAGTTAGTCATCTGGGACAGTGCACTCATATTTATCAAATTCCTGAGGCATTCAGCATTTCAGCAGTCAACCCAGACACACCTGCTGCCTTTCCCAACTACATCTGACCTACTGCCCTGTTCACAGTAGCAGAGTCAATCAAAGGCCAAGAGTCAAACACTGGGTCCACTGATTCCAAACCATTCCTGTTCCAGTCAAACTCCTCATTCAGCAACAATTTACAATGCACAATCCAGGTGACTTTTATATACCCATTGTTCACCACTACCTTTTCCTCATCATTCTTCAACCACACACTGCTCACCTATGATATCCCGGTTTTCCCTCTTCATCTGATTTGCCCTCTTAAATATCATATTCTTCTGTTTAACACCATCTAGTTATCCAGTAAAAGTCTCTGATACTCAGACTTTGCCCTGTGAATCTCTTTTCTAGCCCTACACTTGGCAGTCAAATATTCCTCTTTGTTACCACTCTTTTCCATTCCCAGAAAAACCTTCTTTTCTCCTTAAATGCAGCTTCTACACCCTCATCACATCAACTTGTTACTTTTTGTCTTGGGCAGCCCCTTGCCCATCCAGACAATGAATCAGTAACTCTCAGAGATTACTCTTGAGAGCTCAGTACTCTTCATCAATACTTCTGTCAACAGCTCCCTGTTTAGGCACCATTCTACTCATCTCACTATAGATGGCACCCTTTACTGCATGGTTCCTCAACTTCCATGAAAGATGAAAATCTTTCCATAAGATGAAAATCTTAGGAGCATAGGTCCTCTCATTCACCACCCACTCTTTAAGCACCATGTCACATATCACTAATTTGTGTTGCTGCACACACTCCTCACTCCCTTTAATTTTAACATCCCTCAACAACCTTCTATCAGTTCTCCAGACCAGGAAATAGCCTATCAGGCTACTGTTTCCCTTGGACTCATATGTAATCAACCTACTCTCTCATTTCGTTTCGTTTAGTTTCTGAAGGCTCCAACATGCTTGCATGCGTTGGCCTTGGTCACCTAATGGCAGCTCCCAATGCTGCTCGATCTATGACGGCCTCCCTGTTCAGTCCCTTAACCCTGAGGTCACACTTAATGACCTCATCCCACGTCTTTCTCGGTCTACTCCTCGCAACTCCACCTCCAATATTAACACTTCTCACCTTCTGCACCCAAGTATCATTCCCCATCCTCTCCACATGCCCAAGCCATCTCAATCTACCTCTCCTCATCACAACACCAATACACTCCAGCCCCATCCTACCTCTCAATTCTTCCATCATAAACCCAGACCCCCGAGGCCTTGCACACAGGGACGCACTGCACATCCACCTAATCATTGTCATTTCTCTATGTCTGAGGCTGCGAATATCCTCTTCCTATACTGCCCAGGTCTCACTACCATGCAGCATCACACTTCTAACACATGCTGCATACAAAGATCCCTCAGCATGTAGGGAGAGTCCTTTCAGTGTTAGGAGAGGCAACAGCTCCCTGAACATCTTCCAACCACTTCTCACCCTAGCCACAGAGCTAGCTAAAGCTCGACCTCCAGCACATAACATGTCTCCCAAATGATAAAACTCTTCCATACACTCAAGAGACTCATCAGCAAGTTCAATCCCTTCACACCTGACAATCTCTCCCCGACACGCCGCACACATAAAATCAGCATTGTCTGGCAGTCTGCCTCAAATACCATTACATCTCTTGTGCACCCATTTATAACAAACACTGCAGAAGATGAAATTACTTCCCATGCCCTTGTGGCAAATTGCACATGGCCACTCGCCCTCTTCTTTGACTGTACCACCACCAACCCTATATATCATCACTTCTGTTTTCTCTGCACTTACCCTTAGGCCCTTGTGCCCCATACCATCACCTTACTTCCTAAATCTTTCCCCCACCTCCCTTTCATTCTCTGCAATCAACACCAAATCATCAGCATACAATATCTCCCATGGGAGTCCATTTCTGAAGTCAGAGGGCTTCAAGTACCATGATAAATAAAAAGGGACTAAAACTGACCCCTGATGCATACCAACATTAATGGAAAACTCATCACTCAAATATCCATTCACTCTTACCTGGGTGAGAGCACCCACATACATGGCCATAACCACCCTAACCAGCCACTCCTCCAACCCAAGCTTTCTCAATGCCCACTTCACCACTTCTCTAGGGACTGTCAAAGGTCTTCTCCAAATCGACAAAAACAAAGTACAATTCCCTTTTCTTTCCAATATATTTTTCCTGAAGCTGCCGAACAATGAATAAGGCATTAGTGGTCACCCTGCCTGGCATAAACCCAAACTGTATCTCATCAGTATTCATTCTTTCTCTAATCATACCTTCCAGAACTCTCTCAATTACCTTCATTATCTGATCTAAAAGCTTCATGCCTCTATAATTTCCTCTTTCCAGGGCATCACCCTTCCGTTTTACAATTACAATTACATTCTTCAGCCAATCATCTGGGACAACACACTCATATATAATCATATTTACCAGGTCAGTGACCAACCTCACCCCTATACAGTAGGCGCAGAAAGTATTGACGCTTTTTTGCCGACGTCATTCTTTTTAACGTTAAGTGAAGTAGGGTCAATACTACCCTCCCCTGTGATGCGAAATGAGCAGACGCTTTTCAACGGAAGCTGGCAACCCTGCTTGATAGGTTTGGCACCACAGGAGCACGCTCAGTAATGTTTGGGCAGCCACAGGAGGAGGATTGTCTCTGTGTGTGATGCACCACGAGGGCATGTTTTGACTCAAATAACACAGTTATTTGGTTACCTACCACATTCTCATCATGCCTAAAGTAACCACAAGCAAGGATAAACGTGTGGAAGTGATTACTTTATACAAAGCTGGCCACAAACTCCCATTTACTGCAAATCAGATGGTGTCAGACTGAGGACAGTGCAGAGACTGGTGAAGCGGTTCAAGGACAGTGGGGAGGCCATTCCTCCCACTCCACTTCCCAAGCCTGGGAGACCTCATAAGACAACCTTCAGGACCCGTCAGCTGATCTCAAGGTAAGTTAGCAAGGATCCATGGCTAACAGCACGGGATTTAAAAGAAAAGAACCCACAGTTGCTGGCAGATGTGTCTGTCAGAAGTGTGCAGCAACTGTTGCATGACGATCTGGGCTACAGGAGTTTTTGTGCTTGTAAAAAACCACTGCTAACTGAACTTCAGAAGAAAAAGAGAATAAATTTTTGTAAGAAATATCTTGCCTGGAGTGAGGAGCAATGGAAAACTGTGCTTTGGAGTGATGAGTCAACATTTACTGTCACTGGTACCCCTTCATCATGAGTGTACCGCAAACCAGGCAGTGACCCCCTGGATCCTAAGTACACTTCCAAGTTTGTTAAATACCCAGCCTCGCTCATGGCTTGGGGCTGCTTTACATATTATGGTGTTGGTAGGTTGGTAATTCTACCTGCAAATGAAAAAGTGAACCAGAACAATTATTTGGAGCTCTTATGTGATGTTTTAAGTGACTCTTTTGATAAAACCAAGGCAAGAGTATTTATGCAAGATTCTGCCCCTGCACATGTTGCAAAGTCAGTGAAACAGTGGCTAACAGACTGTGAGGTTCCCTTTATTCGAGATTGGCCCGGAAACAGCCCAGATATCAATCCCATTGAGAATTTATGGGCGCACATGAAGCGGCAGCTGCGTAGTATGGACACATCATCTTTGCCTAAACTTGAGGCTGCAGCTATGGAGCAGTTTTAGTCCGTCTGTTCTGCAAAACTACGCCATCAGTCTCCCCAGACGCCTTAAGAAGATAATAAAGGTGAAGGGGAATGCCAGTAAATACTAAATTCAATGGTGAGTGTTAATTTATTTGTTTCTCCTTGCTAACCACAAGAATGTTTTCTTTTTTTAAGATGGCGTCAACACTTTCCGCGCCTACTNTTTTTTGCCGACGTCATTCTTTTTCGCGTTAAGTGAAGTAGGGTCAATACTACCCTCCCCTGTGATGCGAAATGAGCTGACGCTTTTTCAACGGGAGCTGGCAACCCTGCTTGATAGGTTTGGCACCACAGGAGCAGGCTCAGTAATGTTTGGGCAGCCACAGGAGGAGGATTGTCTCTGTGTGTGATGCACCACGAGGGCATGTTTTGACTCAAATAACACAGTTATTTGGTTACCTACCACATTCTCATCATGCCTAAAGTAACCACAAGCAAGGATAAACGTGTGGAAGTGATTACTTTATACAAAGCAGGCCACAAACTCCCATTTATTGCAAATCAGATGGTGTTAGACTGAGGACAGTGCAGAGACTGGTGAAGCGGTTCAAGGACAGTGGGGAGGCCATTCCTCCTACTCCACTTCCCAAGCCTGGGAGACCTCGTAAGACAACCTTCAGGACCCGTCAGCTGATCTCAAGGCAAGTTAGCAAGGATCCATGGCTAACGGCATGGGATTTAAAAGAAAAGAACCCACAGTTGCTGGCAGATGTGTCTGTCAGAAGTGTGCAGCAACTGTTGCATGACGATCTGGGCTACAGGAGTTTTTGTGCTCGTAAAAAACCACTGCTAACTGCACTTCAGAAGAAAAAGAGAATAAATTTTTGTAAGAAATATCTTGCCTGGAGTGAGAAGCAATGGAAAACTGTGCTTTGGAGTGATGAGTCAACATTTACTGTCACTGGTACCCCTTCATCACGAGTGTACCGCAAACCAGGCAGTGACCCCCTGGATCCTAAGTACACTTCCAAGTTTGTTAAATACCCAGCCTCACTCATGGCTTGGGGCTGCTTTACATATTATGGTGTTGGTGAGTTGGTAATTCTACCTGCAAATGAAAAAGTGAACCAGAACAATTATTTGGAGCTCTTATGTGATGTTTTGATAAAACCAAGGCAAGAGTATTTATGCAAGATTCTGCCCCTGCACATGTTGCAAAGACAGTGAAACAGTGGCTAACAGACTGTGAGGTTCCCTTTATTTGAGACTGGCCCGGAAACAGCCCAGATATCAATCCCACTGAGAATTTATGGGCGCACATGAAGCGGCACATCATCTTTGCCTAAACTTGAGGTTGCAGTCAAGCAGATATGGAGCAGTTTTAGTCCGTCTGTTCTGCAAAACTACGCCATCAGTCTCCCCAGACGCCTTAAGAAGATAATAAAGGTAAAGGGGAATGCCAGTAAATACTAAATTCAATGGTAAGTGTTAATTTATTTGTTTCTCCTTACTAACCACAAGAATGTTTCTTTTTTTAAGATGGCGTCAACACTTTCCGAGCCTACTGTATCTCCTAAGGCCTTCAACATTTGAGCAGTCAACCCAGACACACCTGCTGCCTTCCCCACATGCACTATGCCTATTGTCTCACTCACAGTAGCAGCGTCAATCAAAGGCCAACGGCTAAACACTGGATCTGTTGGCTCCAAACCTTCCCTGTCCCAGTCAAACTCCTCATTCAACAACCAGCTATAATGCTCTTTCCATGCATCTTTAATATTCCCACTGTTCACCATCACCCTTCCTTCATCATTCTTCACACACTGCACACCTATAATATCCCGATTATCCCTCTTCACCTGAATTGCCACCTAAAATATCATATTTTTCCTTTCCACATGATTTAGGTTATCAAGTAAAAGTCTCTGTGGCTCAGACTTCACCCTGCATACCTCTCTTCTAGCCCTTCGCTTGGCAGCCAAGTATTCCTCCTTGTTACCACCCTTCTTCCATTCTTGAAGAACCCTTCTTTTCTCCTTAACTGCGGCTTGTACACCCTCACCCCACCACCAAGTTACTTTATGTCTTAGTGAGCCTCTTGTCCAACCACATATTGCATCAGTAACTCTCAAGAGGTAGTTCTTGAGGGTTCTGTACTGTTCATTAATGCCTCTGTCGATGGCTCTCTGTTCAGCCACCACTCTCCTCATCTTGCTATAGAAGGCATCCTCTTAGGTACATAAGTCCTCTTTTTCATCACACGTTCTTTAAGCACCACGTCACAAATAAATAATTTGTGCTGCTGCACACACTCCTCGCTTCCTATAACTTTAACATCCCTCACTAACCTCTTATCAGCCCTCCTGACCAGAAAATACAGTAATCCCTTTACTATTCGGACGTCCAATACTCGGACACCCCAACTACTCGGATATCGTGGGCTGCCCAACCCCCAAAATGCCCAAAAATTCG
>JAGKTI010007078.1:0-10143 GCA_018397915.1 Birgus latro
GTGTGTGTGTGTGTGTGTGTGTGTGTGTGTGTGTGTGTGTGTGTGTGGTGCTGGCATAACTCAGCTGTACTGTACCTAAGGTTTTGAGTGTACTGTACTCTGCATTTTGTTGTTAATTACTCATTACACAAATTTCATTTAGCATAATACTAAATATGCTCACCAGTGACCTTACATTTGGCCTTTGTGTGTTATTTTATACATGATTTTCAGATGTATGCCGCATAATACACTAAACTATAATTAATTACAATGAATCTGAGTAAGGTACTGGCTGATAAAATTAGTGGTTGTGGATACTGTATATATTTATAGCAACTATAGTCGGACTGCACAGTATTTGTTATTAATGCTCATTTATCATTTTGAGGGTGTTACTGTGGACATTTTTAAGCTAAGTATTGAGTGATTGATGTTATTTATTTATTTATTTATTTGCATTGTGCAGGTAAGTCTAGAGTTGCAAAAGATATTTGTAACTTCTTTTTCTAGCTGTGGTTTCAGCCTCCTCAGTACAGTAACATCATCTTATATTTAATTCTTGCCATCTGCAAATTAATTCATTTAGTTTAAGAAAGAGTTTTTGAATAATAAAAGTTAATCATTGCCAACATTAACCCTCGTTCTACTTGGGGACTCTCACAATGTGAATAAAATCATCCTGTAGTAACAAGGGTAAACTACAAAAGATTTCATTGTATTGAAGGGGTTAATAGGAGGATTAGTATTTATAAGAGGCTGCTGGAGAGGTTCAGTTTCACCTTCTGAAGATTATATTAGCCATCCTTATAGGTATCACTGCATTAGGTGGCATCTGGTAGGAGCCATCTTGTGGGTTAACAAAATGATTGTGGTGAGCACAGGAATTGGTGTGATGGATTGAAATGATGAGCACGAAGGCAGGGACAGGAAAGTATACCCAGTGGAAACAAGTGTTGTAGAATTTGTGACCTAAATGCAGTTAAGGTTTATTTCATAACGTGAGGCTGGTCATGATCGCTTTAATTATCGGGATTCAGCAGCCTGTCCCAGGCTCAGTGCTCCTGACTGGGCAAGAAAGTATTAGATAATGAATGAATAAATGTCAAAATTAGGGAGCAAGGGGGGTTAAGAAATGAGCATGGGGTCAAAAAATTTAGGTAGAACTGTGGTGAGTGTAGGAGGTGCTATGAGAATTTACCCAGTGATAGCGGATGCTCGTAGTATTAATGGTTTGAATTCATTAATGGTTTATTTCAAAGTTTTTGCCAAGAAGAAGATGCTCATATTGCATTCACTAGCCTGGTGTCTTGCAACATAGTTAAAAACTGAACAGAAGGAAACAAAATTCAAGATCTAGTTATATTTAGATGCCTGGACACATGTGTATATAAGTATTGGCTCTTACTTAGAGATTGATATTGCATAGATACTTGTCAAGTGCTGATACATTGTTGCTACCACCTGGCAATGCCTAATGGTAGCTTATGACAACTCTGCATTGTAGTGGTGAGGTGAGGGATCTTGACTGGCACCTCCAGAAGCCTCCTGTAGATAACATGTCCCCAGTCAGCTCCTCATTGGCTTGAAGATTAATTTCCTTCATCAGCTCCAATTTAATACTGATTTGTACCATGCTCTGATTTGAAGCAGAAAATACTCTAAACTTATATGGATAGGTGGAATTTGGATCTTTCCATTCATTTTCACAGTAAGGGTAGTTTGTCTGCAAAAATGTTTTCCTACCAGATGATTATGTATGCAGTATCAGTATGTTGGCCAAGTCATTAACCATGTTTCTCATTGACAAAGCCTGAAGTAAACAAAGATATTGAATCATACATTTTTAGGCTCTGCCCTAGACTTTTATAATTTATCTTCTTACTTCAATATATAGTACATTCTTCATTTGTATCCTTTCACTTTGCTTCTGAACAGAATTTCCTTCTCATTCCTCAATCTATGTTGCCTTTATACCTGGTTCTTCTGCATGATACTGCACACTTACCGGTAGCTGTTCAGTTGCCTATCTGTCTCTTCAGCTGTCTCCTTTTGTGTACTATGCATTCATTTGACTTATTTCCAGTTTTAATTTTCCAAGGTTGACTGCCTTTATTTTGCTGGTTGGGAGACAAACTTCTCTTCATCCACTTCTATTGCCAGGCATGTCCTTCAAGGTTCCTGACTCATCCACCCAGCTTCAGTCTTTTTGTCTATCTTTGTCTGCCAGTCTGACTTATTTGAAAGTATTGATACACCATTTTTTGCATATTCAGTAAAGTTCTGCATCCAGTATTTGAGCTTTTCAGAGACAGTCACTTTATAGTTTCCCCCAAGATTCCTCTCACTGTTTATTGCACTGAACACATGCTTTCTTAAATATATTAACTCTGCTACAGTTTGTTTACTTTTCAGAGGAGAAATAAGCCCCACCCACTGATGTTTAGTCCCCTTTCTGTGACATAATCATTATTCAGTCACAGGCTAAGCTTCTCAACTACTTCAACTAAATGTTTCTGGGTATATTTTATAGATTTGTTTGTAATGCTGGTAAACTTCTATCATATATATTGCTTTTACAGTACATGAGTTGCATCATTATGTATGCCCATTGTAACAGTAGCTTAAAAAACTTATTGGAAGTGTTTGCTTTAGAGTTTGAGTAAAAAGTTGTACGTCTCTTATCATGTAGGCCGTTTGTTGCTACATGCTATCTCAGCTTGAACTGTCAAGTGGCAAGATTTTGTTCATCATAATTTTTCAGATATTCTTTGAAAATACTGATTATGTAAGTTGCTAATGTTGCAGAAAATTAATTAACAGAACAATAACAGTGAATTTACACTTTTTGTATACAGCTGTTGCATTCTGTCCATCAGTTTAGAAGCACCTTTAATCCTGGAAGGGATGACCACAAACAAATTACCTCCAGTTGAAATAATTTCTGGGAACTCCCCTCCAGCAGACACACTATCATTGTATTGAGGAGGTTAATGGAGTGCTTCTAACCCATTCTTTACAAGATGTTCTTCCCTAGTTGAGTGTACTTGTAAGCTAGTTGTGAGATTAATATAGAGATGTCATCACATTGAAGAGGTTAAATGTTCAGTGTAACACCTTTTGTAGTTACTTTGGATACCAGACTTTTTTGTTTTTTTGTTTTTTTTTGAGAATTGTCATAATGCAGAGGCTAGAAACCACTTCAGTGAACCTTCTTACAACAGTGTGGTCTTTGTTTATTTATTTTCATTGTTTTACTGGTTACCAATCAAACTATTTCATTTTTTAAGCATCTTTTCTTTGATGACCTCTTGTGACCTTGAACTACAAAGTTCGTCTCCACTTTAGTCACCTATTTCATTCACAAGTCTGAATCGTCCTTGATTCCTGTACGACAGTGCATATTTTACCGTCAGTTATTTTTTACAAGTAATGATTACCTATTCCATAGTACAATCCTTATAATTGTATATGGCATGCTTTCATTTTATGACTGGGATACATTTTTAGAAAGCAGATCATATAATGCATTTAGCAATTGTATAGGCGAGAAAACAGTAATATAGCAAGAAATAGGGCATCATTGTGATCACATAAACATAACAGTCCTAAATTCTTTTTGATCGTATAAGCAAATTATTGCCCGAAATGTAGAGCAAACATATACTGAGGGTGCACAGCTAATATCTATACGTACTAATTTTCACACCGAACTGCTTTCAGCCCTGCTTCGTAACTTACTCCTGTATCTATAAATACTGTTTGGAAATTTTCTAGCCAATGGTCATTGCCATAAGACATTATGTTATTCTTTCAAAATACCATACTTTGTCACTCTCTGCAATATAGGGATTCGAGCACATCCTTTGAAATTCCCAGGTCTTCTCTCTCCTTCAGAAATTACCTTTACAGATATTGTCCATGATTTTTCAAGTTACAGTACTATCTTTGTTCTAAAAAATTTACTCTTAATGAACTTATTTTTCTGTAATTTGGCTGTGAATTTCTAATAGCCTTTATATTGTGTCTTTTATTGGCAGTTTTCTGATACTAGCACAGGATTTAAATTGCTAATCCTTTCATTAGGTTGACATCTTTTATATTTTATTACTGCTATAAACAGATGATCTAATTATATTTAAATAATACTTTTCTTAGTGATGATGTTAAAGTACAGTACAGCATAATAATGTCTTGAGTATTTTATTCCATGTACTAAAAGAATGTTAATTTAGGTTAGAGGAGTCCCCCTAGTAGCAAAGGAGTTTGCCCTTGAAGTTTAGTTGTTACTTAAAAGTCGAGTAAGAACATAAGGAGGTAATGTGAAAAAGTTATCAGTGTCATTGCACTTGAACCCCCTCAGTACAGTTACATTTTTTTTTGTTTTACTTCAATAATTGTATTCATCTAAAGAATGCCATCTAGTGAACAGGTAGTTGAAGACTATTTAACCCTGTTAATCCAAGAATCACTCCCAGACTGAGTAAAATTCTCTGGAGATAGCAAAGATATAATAAAAAAGATGTGCTGAAGAGGTTAAAGGCCCAAAGATGTGTCTGTTACTGCTAACCCCTCATGCCTCTTATATTCTTCCGTTGATTGTGTTGGAGGGCTCGTAGTGACATTGTAGTTTTGTTCAGTATGGTTTACTTGTTTGCTTTTTACAGCTGATGTTCAGTGTATATTTTGCATTTTATAGTATGTTAATGTTTATTGCTGGTTGGTTTAAATAACATTGATTTTTTTGCATTTTCTTTCTTTGATTTGTACCATAGTACAGTATAATAGATTCAGTCAAAATGAAAATCTTTAGAATAAGAAATTAATTTCTTATTCCAATAGTTATCACTTTTTGATTTACAGTATTGTGGTGTATGTCCCATTTAGTAATATCTTTCATGGCATACACCCATCCAGTTACCAGCAGCCGGTCACCACAGTCGAAGCTTGGCCGGCATCTTCAAGCCCTCATCAGTGGAGCGGGTGGTGCAGATCTTTCTCATGGCATCTACCGTCTTCAAGTTGAGGGCAGAGATGGTGGCATCTTTATCATCTTTGTTGGCAATGGTGAGCATAATTGTAGTTCATCATCATCACTGCTATTTTTGTTACTGTCGTCATCATGCTATCCTTGATGCCCTGCTCCCTCATTTGAACTCTCCAGCAGGGAATAGTCATGCCCAGAACTGTGTACAGACTACTTTGCCCTTGCATGTGTCTCTTCCTCTGTCACTTTTCAGTGATTTACATCTCTTCCAAAACCCTTGCTTCCATTCCAGACTTCTGTGCTGAAAATTTTTTTTAACCACCCCCCCCTTTTTTTTTTTTATGTGTCTGACTACATACCATACACCTCATCATGTCACCATTTCAGCGCTAACACCCACCATCCATATTGAATACACGCTAGGGCTCTCATACAGGACTGGTGTATTGGTATTAGGGGGTGGGTATTTTTTACAGCATGTCGGAGGGTCTTCTGGTAGATCAGTAAAGTTTTATTTTTATGAAATTCAAATCCTTAAACTGTTCCCTGCCACAGCGGGGATTTGAACTTGGGCCTACCAGGACTGCCCGCCACCTCTTTACTGGTTGAGCCACCACTTCCCTCCCAAATTGCGCATTTCTAAATAGTGAATTCATAACATGCGGCAACATCATGCAACAGTTTGCTATATCAGTTGTTTACCAACCACCACACCAACTGGATGCATTAGTGTATCACACATTCTATATCCTCATTTATAGCTTTCAGAAGTATGTTTTTAAACATTCTCAGTAGCTGTGGTAATTCAAAAATAAGAAAAGTAACCTGTGAAAGACTCATTTCAATAGAAAATCAGGAAAGGCCATGCCCTAATTCATCACTGGACATGGTGATTTCACCTATTATAACTGACTCATGATCTCAAGTTACATAATTTTGTTACATATGTAACATGGATAGTTAGTCGTTGAATTGTGACTGCAAAACATGAGTGGAAAAAAACAAAATTGGGGTACTCAAGGAAGCTGGCAGGTCACCATCGGCAGTGTTTACGAACGCTTTCTCCAACTGGCCACGTTGTTTACCAACCACTACTCCAACTGGAGTATCACACATTCTAAATCTTTGTTTATAACTTTCAGAGGAATGTTTATAAAAGCGCCCAGTAGCTGTGGTAATCCAGGAATAATAAAAAGTAACCTGGGAAAGACTCTTTTCAATAGAAAATTTGGAAATGATTCCACCTGTAATAACAAACTCACGATCTCAAGTAGTTTTGATACATTTGTAATACAGATAATTAGCTGCTGAATTGTGACTGCAAGAAGTGAGTGGAAAAAAATAATATTGAGGTATTCAAGGAAGCTAGGAGGTCGTCACTGGCAGTGTTTTGGAATGATCTCTCCAACTGGCTGCGTTGTTTGTCAGCCACCACTCCGACTGGATGCACCAGTGTATCACGCATTCTAGATCCTCATTACTAGCTTTCAGAGGTAAGTTTATAAAAATGCCCAGTAGCTGTGGTAATCTGGGAGTAAGTAGTAACCTGTGAGAGACTCATATCGATAGAAAATATGGAAAGGCCGTGCCCGTTTTGTAACCTCAGTGAATTAACGACTCTTAAGACGACATGGCGGCAGCTGAGGGTGACGACGATACCGCTTCCATTGCCCCCACACTGAACTCTGAGAGGTTCGTGAGGGAGGTTGATGAGGAGGAAATGGCACAGAGGCGGCAGCATGAGGCAGCAACACACTCACTTTGTGCCGAGAGGCTGTAGTCTGCCTCAGGCCTCGGAACCCCCCACCCCCCGCATCCCTGTCATTTCAACCGTAGCGGCCTAAAGTACCAAACAGCCGAATTGCCTTACTGCCAAAATATAGGTTAGGTTACGTTAGGTACGGCCTAAATGTCTTTGGCCTAACAGGATCACTGCCAAAAATAAATACGACCGGATAAACCTAAACTCCTCCCCCCTCCCTTGTTCATTCAAGCAGTGTCATCAGTCAGAGACAGGAAAGAGTCTTACAGTATTGTTTATTTCCATTAAATATGCATTACTAATTTCTTTTCCAGGTTGTTAGTGATTGCTGGTGACCAGTTTGATGTAAGTTTTGGGGTAGGTTGTGGGGGGGGGGGCAACTTTTCCAAGTGGCAGACTCATAAGCAATTTTCCTCATAAGATTAGTTTTTTCTAACTCGCAGAATTCTCAAATTGCGGCCTGTTCCCAGTCTCGTAAGACATGATTTAGAAGATTCCACTGTAGTTCTGTTGTGGAAGGGGTGTTTTCCATTGCCAACTACAAAAAAGGTGTCTTTCAACCATCCATGGATTTACTCTCTCACTAAAGGTGTCAGAAGTAATATACAGTAGTTTCACCCTGGGCCAACCTCACAACCACACCAACCATTCTACCTTTCAAAATACTGCCAGTTATCCAGTTACTTCACTCCTTTCATAAGTGACCTTTCTTTAACCTTACACTCTACTTTGCCATACTGTATGTTGTTTATTCAGCACAGCTCTCATGTACAATACCTGTACATAAAATTAGCTGCCTTAAACCTTTAACTCATTTTTTGTACCCTGCAGCTCATTTTTGCTTCTCTCCTTGTCCTCTGTTACTTATCAGAGTTTATTGTCATTCTTTTATCCTTGTAAGGTACTATTATTTTGAATTTTTTTGCTTCCACTTTAACTTACTTCAAAAGTAGACTTTAGATTCCAACACTACTTGTTGTATTTCAGTCTACTTTCAGCTAGCAAGCTTCACCATTATACAGGCAAATTAAGAGTACCTGTTTGTGACCTTCTTACTTTATTTTAGTTCCAGTACCAGCTTTTCACAGTTTTCACTCTGTGACTGCTCCTTCCATAAATTTATTGAACAGAGGTGACATAATACATTCCTGTTTTCACATACATTAATACTGTGCCATTCCCCTACTGTCACACTTACTCTGCTACCCTTATAAAAAGAGTACCCAGTGGTGGTGTAGGGGAGTGCTTTCATGTGGTGGCATTGATATAACCAGGTGGTTCAACTACCTTGTTATACAAATGTCCCTCATCTACTTCCAAGTCTCAGAGAAAGAGGATGGTGGACTCCAGAAGGGTAGTGTAAACCTGTAGTCCACTGAGTTCACATTTCAGATGAACTTTGGGCTACAGCTACTACTACTGCCATACCCAGCAAGCTCTCTCTTCATCTGCTTATGCCCATTAGCTTTTATAACCTCTCTGAAGGCTGCAAATAGTTTCGATGATGGTAATATGCATGGTTAAATAGAATAAGGTTTGTGCAATTTGTTTAGCCCCTTCAGTCAGAGAAGTATCTCTGGCAAGAACAAAATATAAAAGCTTTCATTATATTACACTGTCAGGGTAAACAGAGTTTGTTCCTTACTCCGTCAGTAAAAGAAATCTCACATAAGCTGAGTTATTGTTTGGCGTTAACCAGAAAACAAAGTATCAAGTATCATCATTATCTGACCTCTTTTTCTCTTAGGCATTTTAAGGTAGGATTCAGAAAGTAGAAAAAAAAAACAGTTTGAGATCTGATCAGTGGCATGCCCAGTGAAACGAACCATTCATTCATTCACTCACCAATCAAGCCCCTGGAATCCTGGCTTCACCGCATGGGCATGGCTGCTTATTCAGGGGCTTAATTTCACAGTTGATGAGACAGTGTGGTGTAATATCCCCATGGTTGTAGTGACTTAAATAGGCAGATGTTAGAAAATGTTATGAAGACAAGCTGTTATTATACACTTCTAATGTGTTTTAATATCCTCTTGTTTGTTCACATTGTGTGATTTTTGTGGAAGGTGAAAGTGAGAATAAGGAAGAAGGGAATGAAATTGTTAATGGAGGATGAGAGATTTTTCATTTAAAATTTGATATACAGTATGTACAGTGTATAATGCCATTCTCTTTGCTTTAATTTTTTTTTTGGACTAGTACATACTGTTAGAAATATCTGTGATGATGTCAGAGTGAATGTGAATCCAAGTGAAGGGTGTGTGGAAGTTGATTCATTATGTAATTTACAGGTGAATGAAGAAGCACCTGAACTCGTGGAGGATTTCAAGTGTACAGTGATAGACAAGCACAGCAAGAGTACCGGTACAGTATAAAGGAATAGAAAATAGGGAATCAAGACAACTAGTGTTTTTTAGTTAGATAAACATCCTTTCAGCTCCCTCCCTGTCCCCTGAGTAGATAATGGTGGACTGTGGGTGAATGGTAACTTCAGCTTTCAGTCCACTACGTTCATATCCAGATGGACCTGGGGCCACAACAACAACAGCAACAATTAATGGTAACAGAGGCATTGATAGCCCTGACCCCATTTCATATACAGTATATATGGGGTAGGTATAATCAAGAAGTAGGAAGAAGAAAGTATAAAATTAGGAAAACTATAATTCAGCGTACCCAGTGAAATCGGCCACGTATCCGTTCACTGATGATGCTGTGACAGAAGAGCCATTATTCCAATCCACCGCCCTTCCAGGTGTTCGTCAGGTGGTGGAGGGAGACCTGCCGAAGGTGACCCCCGATGTGGCTGTGACCATTTCAAAGCAAGACCTGACAGCCATCCTGGAAGGGACCCTGGCACCACTACAGGCATACCTCTCAGGCCACCTCACTGTCCAGGGCAACGTGCAGATGCTTATGGGTCTTGAGTCACTCCGCCAGGGCAGTAAGGACAAGGACGTTGATGACATCTTTATCGTTTAGCACTAGGACCGCTAAATGGCCAGATTGACATGAAATACTGCTAGGTGGCCATGAACATTAAAGTGTGAAGTCAGTGAAATACAACACTTAATCACATTTGTCAGGCACAGCAGGGCTCTAAAAAACACAGTGCAAATTCTAAGGCTTACAGCTGTACTAAAGACACTTTTTTTGTGTGTATGTACTAAGGATATTTACTGACCAAATTGAAAGACTTCCAGTACAATATTTACCGTATTTAACCTTTACTTTCTTGCAATTTATGTATGACCATTTACTCTGTTCATCATGGGGTTTGTAGTTCTTTAGCATTTTTTTTTTTATATAAATAATGCAGAAGGTTTTGTAAAGCATAATGGTTCATTGTAAATCCAGGTTGTAATTAGTGAACCCTAAGAAATTAGTACAGTATAGAATTACAGAGAGAAGCCTA
>JAGKTI010007078.1:10362-25705 GCA_018397915.1 Birgus latro
ATATATATATATATATAGATATATATATATATATATATATATAAATAAATAAATGTTAGCGTGCCATTGGCATTGTGCACACAATTGTTTGAGAGTAAAAAATTTGGATGTTTCATTGAGAAACTTGTGTCCGTTTGTGATCAGATTCTATTCATAGCTTGTTTTTTTTTATAAGGGCATGAGTAATGATAATGAGACTTAGAAGAAAAAAGTGTAGAGGACATGTTATGTGAAATGAAAACAACAGCATGATGTCTGGGTATGACATGCCATTTCATTGTATCTGTAATTTGCTTATGGTTACATACAGCCCCTCACTATATCAGAGGACTGTGCAAGATTTTCAATGGTACTTTTAACTATACAGTACAACTGAGCATTGTATTATTGATTACAGTCATTTATTATACATATTGTAATATTCTATGGATCTCTCAAGTCAAACTATCCTCTAATACCATCACTGAATTCTAGAAGTTTTGTAAAACAGTCACATCGTGCAGTTTATAATGTTTGCAGTTTCCTATCAGCTTGATAATCATGTTTAGGGAGAGGAACACAACATTACATTTGTATGACCAAGTTGATCTCATTGTTACTGTGTAACATTTTTGAAATCCATATGACTCAGGGTCATATTGTAAAGTTGGTTTGGAGGTTTTGTAACAAATTCTCTGCAGTTTATTGTGCACACTACACCTCAGTGGCTGCTTGTATGCTATTAATGCATACTTTGTTGCTATTGAAATAATACAAATAACATAGGAGAATGTGTAGGTGTAATATGCAAAAGAAATTGCCAAAGAAGAGGTGCTACGGAGCCTCCTGTGCCATCTGTTTGTATGGCCCTCAGGCCCCTCAGGCCTGTTATGTGGAACTACCAGGCCAGTTTAACCCCATCACCATGATGATGATATTAGCTTACTTTATTCTTGTGGTCACCAGAAATTTTACTGAGCTCAGTGGAAACTGTTTGTAGTGAAGTGGATAAAAACACATTAATTTATCTGCTTCAGTGCAAAAAAATGTTTCTTAAGCTGAATAAAATTGGCACCAGAGCAAGAATAAAAGAAAAATTACATCTTCTGGCTGAAGGAGTTTTTCAAAGCCTTATCCAGCCATCGAAAGAGACATTCCTTTGGCTCTAATGTTGAGCTTGTCAGTAGATAATCTTGAGGTTCTTATTCAGCTTTGACATAATGTTTTTGCTAACTTTTATACTTAGGAAATAATCATGTGACTTCTGTGCACTGTATTTCTGTAACAGTTCTTTTTTATTTCCACTCCAGTGTGTCATTTCTAGACATGTCAGTGTTGTTCCCTGATGCTGTAGTTTTGTTCACATTTTATGCAGGTGTGGTTGAGTTTGCCTTGCTGCCATGTTGTTAGTTACTTCTCTTTTAGGTTTGTTCTTCAGTTATCTGTGGCAGCGGTACTTTCTTGTATATGAATCTAATTCATTCTAGTCAGCATCTTAGTTAGGAGAAGCTGTGCATCTTGGTGCATGATACTGTAAGTTTTTAAAATGGATGTGGTACAGTACTACCTTATTTAGCTGCCTACTTACTGAAATTGTGTTATTGTGAGGATCCAGTTGGTGCTGGAGGGGGATACCTTCATATGATGGCACTGACATAATCATGCCTAGTTATATATACGTCCCTCCTCGTCCCTTGAATCGAGAATAGTAGACTGTGGGAGAAGAGCTGCTTCAGCCCTCAGTTCACCAGGTTAACATTCAGATGAGCTTGGGACCACAACAACAGCAACAACATACAGTAATTTTGACCTAACCCAGACCCTCTTCCTAGTCATGCAGAATCTAATATGTCAAAATCTTAAACCCAATTTTATTTGTCGTTTTAAGTCATTTGTCTTAAATTGTCTTAATTTTACTCTGACAAGGTTCAAATTAATAGCAGTATCAGAATGAGTTAGAGAGACTTGCTTACAGTATATAACTGCAAATTCAGCTTGCAAGCATTCTCTGAAAGTCTTGGTAAATGGTACATCCTTGGCTTTCTCTGTGGTTACTGATATCTTTAAATGGTTTGCATAGATTCCATTTTGATAAGATTTATGGATAACTCATTCAGATTGTATGCTTATAATTTGATTTCTATCCATGCAGTAGAATGATATATATTCTTTTGCTGCTATCGTCTGGTCATTTGATTTAATGCACAATGCATTGTCTGCCGTGATCTTAGAGATTTTGAATGGCAGTTGTAACAGTGTATGTGATTATATAGACTGGGAATTAATGTTCCTTCTAAGGACCAACATCACTGTGCTGAGCGAATATTGCTGTGTTAAGTAGTTTCAGGGCTGTGTACATTCATGTATGAATAACAGTACTAAATCAGTAATTTACATTTGGCAAAATACCAGTATCAACAAACAGGAATAAAGAATGGGATGGAAGATTAATACCTTGCTGATACATTTTATGCAATTTTCTTCTTCTTCTTCTTCTTCTATAGGATGCATGACAGCAGTAATTGTAAGTGAGGTATGCTGTAGTTTCTTCTGCTTTCTGACAGGTTAACCACTTAGAAGGAACATTAATGCTAACTAGTAGTAGGGTTTTTCAGACTGAGAGGATGTGGGTGTGTGCTCCAGGTTATGATGGTCATCTGTGAAACTCTTGAGAGCATAAGATGTGGTGAGCTTACATGTCACATACATTCCAAAGTACTCCACTTAAACTCAACTCAAACAGTTTCATTTGTTTAGATTTAAAGTTTTCATACATGCTTGCTTGTATATGATCCATTGCAACAGGTAGAAATTGGGTGGGGGAGAGACACACACAGGTTAGAGCTCGAATTATTTATTTTCTCAAATGTTTTGGGCTGCTCAGAACTTCAAATGTTTGAGAAAATAAAGAATTCAAGCTTTCTCTCGCACCCAACATTTCCATGCTTGCTTATGTTAGCCATGTTGACCTGATACTGACTTTTCATGTATTGTGATCTATGGCACCATCTCGTTCAGCCCCTTAAGCCTGAGTTCATTTTTGTCGGACCTCATCAGGTCCGATCCCAGGTGGGTTTCGCAAATAATTGTCAGAAGTTGGAGCTTGTGTACACTTTAGCCCTCACAGTTTGAAGAATATAATTGTCCATGTAGGTAGATGCTTAATTATATGAATTTATAAGAGACATTATTAGACTGCTGTTTTTTGCACAAGAAATGTAACTGTAAAACAAATATTGTTGAGATGGGACATTAAGAGTGTTTATTAATTTTAGATTTTTTATATGGTTGATTGATGAAGTATGAATGTATATTACAGAGTATATTTTTACATGAATACCAACTAAATTAATGACTAGGAATGAGCACTGTTCCTATCACCACAGATCTCAAAACCTTTATGTGATTTTCAATTTGTAGTTAACTGTGTTGTTAAACTTATAGGCTTAATCAATATTTTAAGATAGGCACTTGCCACACTTACCAGTATAGGCATTCATGTACATATGAGACTTTTTTTTTTTATGTGTATATGTATGTATGTGACATGGTTGCTTGCATGATTATTCAAATGAGAGAGAAAATTGAGGTAGAGAAGAGGGAAGATATGTTAGAGTAATAATTCTGAACTAATATCCCAGGGTGGGAGGGACTAGAGCACAAATTAATCTCTCTGGGGAAACAAATCAGAAGAAATAAGAAGCTGTGGGCTCATTACTTTACAGTTATGAAATAATAAAAGGCAGGAATGGAGTGACCAGATAGTGATTGGATAAGAATGAATAGACTTAAAGATAGACAGTATGGCAAGAAGAGTGAAAGAAAAAGTAATGATACTGAATGAAACATAATTTTGATAAAATTCCTGTTCAGAAGTTGGTTAAAAACTATATTACACTTATATTGTAGAAAGATAGCATAACACTTTGCCAGTATCACATATGTTACATGAATATTACCCATTGTCAGATGATACTGCAGATTGTTCAGTACCATAGTAAATATGCTGCTTCACTTTGCTATGAATGGCTCAACAAATGCAAAGGTAACTCAAAAATGGACTTGTTTTTTCTTCCCTGAAGCAGAATATTACAATAGATTTACAGTTTGTTAATCCTGTTTGTTGCTGAAGTATGAGATGTGATCATATAATTCTGGTAATGGTTGACAAGATCAGTTTTATTGAACATTAAATACATACTTCATTCATCCTCAAAGTTTTCCCGTCATTCATCCTCACACTTGATGATTGTATATTGAATAGCTGCAGTAGTTGCTTTCCATGTCTTGGGTGCAATTTTGTGAAATGAAACTCCTACCCTGTTCATTATCACTAGATAGTATGATAAAACCTCATTAAGTTTTTTTAGTTCTGAAAGTGTAGAGAGACTATTCACTGTAACTGTAAAAAGCTGGTTGTCCCAGAAAGGTTGCTATTTGTTGATTGCTGTTGTCTTAAACTGCCCTTTTTATTATCATAGCTTTTGTGAGAAGTTTTAATGTTGGGGGTGGGGTACCAAGAGGTAGACCGAAAAAGACCTGGGACGAGGTCATTGAGTGTGACCTCAGGGATAAGGGACTAAATAGGGTAGCTGCCAGAGATCGAGCAGCATGGAGAGCCGCCATTAGGTGACCAAGGCCGATGCATGCAAGCATGTTGGAGCCTACAAACGAAGCAAAACGAATGTGTCTTGGATATTGATATCAAGACACCCAAACCTTTCATGTATATATTGTTCTGTGCCCATTATTTCCAGGAACTAGTTGATATATTGTTAATTACTGTTGCTTTCAGTAGTAGGTATTATAGCTTTATGCCACAGCCTGCTCTGATACTTGAAGGAAGGTGCCTTACTTGTGCATTCAACTTCAGATAAACACTAAAGCCAAATTCTTATGTAAAAAAAATCAGCAAGGCTGATTTTTTCCAAGTTTTTCTAGTTTCTGATTTTTCTATATTAATAGGCTTGCAGTATAATACACGATAAATGTCTGTAGTATTAGAAATGCTCAAGTTTAACATAAGCTCTTCATTACACGAGGTCTCTTCTAAGCCGATTATAATGTCTGGCGGTAGCAAAAATTAAATATAGAAAAAAGGCATCTCCTACTGAAGGGTCTTAATAGAGTTTGTTTTTGCCCATTCACTATGAGAGATCTTCATTCGCTGGCTAAAATCATCTGATGGTAGATTGATAGTATAAGATGTTATGGTGCTGTTGGGATTAGTTAGTCATAACCCAGTATCCCCAAGGATATTTGGATGGGGAGAAATAAAGCAAGGAAAATGGTAGCCTCAGGAATACAGTAAGTCCTCTCTTGTATATAGCAAATTAATCTGAGGAACAGTGGCTTGTTAAATATGACATTTCATTAGATCTGATGTTTGATCATCTCAAATTTCAAACTCTGGTTTATCATTTAACTACCCTAATTATTAAGATACAATAAAGTACCATTAGTTTTCATGTACTACATTGTGATTATTTTTCTGTGGGATCAGGATGGAACTGTACATCTCAAGCCAAGCTGTCACACGGTCAGTCTGTTGCTTGTTCGGTCAGACACGTACTAAAACTTCAATGAGACAGATATAACTGGGTGGCTTCAGAACCCAGCTATGCAAATGTTCCTCCCTATCCCCTGAAAGGAGGATGGTGGACTGCAGAGGAAGGGCAACTTCAGTCTGTAATTCAGTGAGTTCACTTTCAGACGAGCCTAGCATGATACCAAACCTTTCTCAGTATGCAAGGAGATTTCTTGCTTGGCTAAGAGTTTTTTTAAAGCAGAAAATTGGTAAATTGAGGTTTATTAAGAGTGTGTTCTATAGTCCTTGCCCTTTGTACTTCGTCGGAAGTATGACACTGCATTCAACTTCTTGCTCGGTAGTGGGAGATGGGGAGAGATAAGGGCACACCCCTATGTCAGTAAAGAAAGGAAGAGTTTCCATGTTCACTGTGACAGGTCTCCCATAATCTGTGAAAGAAAAATATATCTAGTGGAAGCAGGAGTAACAAAAATGGCAGGATAGTGAAGGAGCTACTACTGTTGCATGAAACTGAGTGCTGAGTAAGAAAAGTGGATTGAATCAGAATGCAGCTTGACAACATACAGTATTAGATATTCTGAGCCCATCCCTTCGTGTGTTACTAAAGTGTTTTTCAGTAATTCAGTTCATTGCCTGTCAACAAAATTGTATGCCCAGTATGGTGATCCCTTGGTTATTGAACATACAGTAGTTGGTAAATTTGCATTATAACAAAAGCACAGAACTGATGGGATTCATCCTAACTGGTATCTGGTACCCCACTTGTAAACCCAAATTTTCCCTTTTACACCAATTTAGACCCACTAAATACTGTTATGGTAGTAGCAGAAACAACATAGGCATGGTTAGGTTAATGTGCCATATAGAGACCTGAGATGAGGTTGAGGTAAGGGGTTCTGATGTTAGGGGATAGAGAGTCTGTGGTCTCCACCACCTGGGATTAACTCCTTGTGTAGGACATCATCTTTAAATCCCTCAAAGCCACCAGAAACCACAGATTTTGCACCACCATTGTAGGGAGAATCTAGTGATAATGGCAGGAGTGCAGATTTTCATCTAGCAGCGATAACAAAAACCACTATAACCAAGTGTGTGATAGCCAAGGGATCACTGCATATGTGCTTTGTTATACAGCTCCAAGTCACATTGCATTCTTTGATATTGCATAATACTGCCTGAAGTTACTTTGTTTTTCTTTTCTTTTTTTTTCATAGCCAGCTTAGCTACCACTTCCAGTGTTTTTCTCCTTACATATGTACTGTACTGTATATAACATAATGTAAATGTACCTCTAATAGAATGAGGCATATAATTCCAAGTGACTTATTTTAGCAACATTTCACATTTGTATTCATTATACTCAATTTTTTTCCAGCTGATGATCCATTTTCGTGAATGTGGCACCTGCGCACTCCTGCCGCGTGATTGGTTGGTTTCAATTTCGTACCTGAAGTATTTACAAAAAAACAATTGTACCTTATATTCCAGTTCTCATAAATGCTGTTTTGCATTGTCATTGTGCTATACAAACAGACATGAAACGATTATGTATCTGTGCTTCACCCAAACGGACAATGAATTTGAGGAGGTTGAATTTGAATTGAAATATTTATATTTATTGTTGTAAAAGGTACAGAGTTGTTGCATCTCCCTATATTTTTGAAAAAAATAAATGCATTTGGCTGGGTAAGTGCAAATAAAAGGTATCTCAATACTTAGGCACTTGTTGCATTAGACAATAGTACCATTCTAAGTAAATTAGCAGTTTTGTCAGTGGTAAAGTGGTGGAAGTGGGGAGGCAAATGGAACAGTCGCTACAGAGGAGGGGAGGACAGGATAGACGGCCGGTCGGAAAAAACAAGTTGTCTCGTACCGCAAGATGTTAGACTTTATTATGGATCACAACTACTTCATTGCTTCGATACCTTCGCCCATATTATCCGTAAGTATATACTTGTGTATTTATTTATTTATTAGAGATGCAGCAACTCTGTACCTTTTACAACAATAAATATTTCAATTCAGATTCAACCTCCTAAATTCATTGTCCATTTGGGTGAAGCACAGATACATAATCATTTCATGTCTGTTTGTATAGTACAATGACAATGGAAAACAGCATTTATGAGGATTGGAATATAAGGTACACTTGTTTTTTCTGTAAATATGATACTTCAGGTATGAAATTGAAACCAACCAATTACGCGGCAGGAGTGCGCAGGTGCCACATTCACGAAAGTGGATCATCAGCTGGAAAAAAATCGAGTATAGTCCTGTAGCTTCACTGTTGTTAACTTTCCGGTACATTTGCCCTTTCAATATATGGTACTGTATTGCTGTACAAAGGCAGTATTATATTTAGGTTTGTATTACTCAAAGTATTTCAGTTATGCAATTGGCTTTTGAGGATGAGTAGTAGAATACTGTATAATTCCATATGCAAAGATGTACATACTTGTATGCTGTGTTTTTCATGTTTCACAGATTTATTCATAAAATCATAACCACAATTCAGGTGTTATTTTCAGATTTCAGCACCCCACCCTCAGCTATCACTCCTAATTGGTGCCGCCATGGCTGCGCTATAGCCGAAAACGCGATAGCCGAAGTGAAGAACTTATGGTAATAATTCTAATTGGTGCCATGACCTCAATATTTACCCCTAAGATACCCGTTTTGTACCACATAATAACATATTATAGTAAAAAAATGAGCATACTGTACAGACTTTATCGGCGCGCTCCACTGTTTATAAAGAAAGACGATGGCGGCCGCTTCAGCTGTGTACTGCAAGTGCTCCAACTGTGGACTTTTTTCACTTCTATGAGGAGGTTGAACTTCACCAAATTCATTGTGTTAAGTAATGAAACATTTAAGAGTCTTTGGGTATACTGTAGTGACTAGTTTATAGGTTTGTTTGTAAAACCGCTATGAAAGTGTTGGTGGCGAAGCACCTATCTCTAAGCCAAGATGAAGTATAAGGCCTCCCATCATCATCATCATGTATATAAAAGTGGTTATTAATGTATTATAGTGGAGTTTTATTCACACTTGAGCATACAGACTTTATCAAATGAACTTCTTCAATCACTGCTTGAGTAGCATCCTCTGCCATCTTGAATGTTTTGGTTGGTCAGCTGATGTGTCCACTTGGCCAAGCTTTTTTTCGCTTGATCCACAAGGCTGGTGTGTGGTAGCAGGCATTTAGTGCGTGATAAAGGAATTTGGGTAGGTTTTTCATACATGCGTGATAGCAGTAAAATGCTATAGCGGAACCCACGGTAGCGGGTACTGTACTGTATTTTTTACCATGACAGTTACACAGGCATGAAAAGATTATATGATTAAAAATTCCTGAGTCTGAAATACATCTAGTGGTCCAGAGCATCATTCAGGGTGAAGGTCATGTGCTATACACATTGATTTGAATCCCTAAGAGGACCTGGGATTTTTGTTTTTTTGGGGGGGGAGGGAGGGAGGGAGGTATCATGCAAACCTATTAAAGGCATAGTCTTGTCACTTACCCATATTTTAAGACTGCAGTACCTAATTGAAAGGCTTCTTCATAATGTAAAGGATGTTGGACTGAATCTTCCATGTTACAGTTTTGACAGCATCAGAAATAAAAGAACCAATACACTGTGTGTTTAAGTTATGGTTAAGAAAGTGACCGGTGGTGGCTTTGTGCCTAGCAGTGCTTTCTACTTTTACAGGTCCCGAATAACTGGAACCATAATTATCCAGGACCTCTTTTGTCTCCATCTTAATTATCCCTTAACACACTTCCTCTCACTTGTTTTGTAGTGCACTGTAAAGGGGGAGTATTCTTGTTGACTTGGGAGACCTGATTGCATCTTTCTTAGCTGTTTTATATGCATATTTCACCTTGATATTGGCTTGTATGCTACTGTACTCATTTTACTCCAACTTGGCCTAAAATTGATATCTCTTCATCCAGTATGCTGAGTTGTAACAAGAAATGAGCACTGGAACATGGTGCTAATCATGAAGAAATTCTATGGAATGGACGTAGAGCCATAGCATTCTTTTTCTGTCACCAAGCTATGTAAAATAAGCATCAAAAGGTCCAAATCTGGGCCAGGTTAAGGTGAAAGAACTATAATATCTCTCCAATACAGTATCATTATAGTTTGCATCAGTAACATAAAGGAGGGTAATAAAGTGTCAGATTGTAATGACATTGCTTAGGAAGAAGTGCCATGAGTTTCCATTGCCAGCAAGAACACAGCCCATTATTATTTACTGAGAATTTGTAAATCACAGTATGCCATAAATACAGCCTAATTTTATGTTTTGAAGAAGCATGTGTGATCAATAACCATTGAGTGAAAGTTTATTTTGTACAGTGTTCACATGTGTACAGCAGTTGCAAAAGATTAATGATGTCAGGCTGACCGATTGATTAATCTTAATGTTTAATACAGTATGTATAGTGTTTATATACGTACAGCAGTTGTAGAAGATTACCATTGTCTGGCTAACTGATTAATTAATGTGAAAGTTTAATATGTACTGTACAGTGTTTATATACGTAGAGCAATTGCAGGAGTTTTCCAATGTCTAACTAAATGATTAATTAATGTAAGTTTATCAGTAAACAACTGGTGATCTAGTGGTTAGAACATGCAAGTTAGAGAGCTGGCCTTCCATGGGTTTGATCCCTTGGAGGTTATTGAAGGCTTTCCGATCATGTATGCCACCAAGGAAAGTAGGCTGATCATATAATCCTAAATGTACATGGCTATGGTGGCCTAGGCTTGGGCCTCTATGCCTTAAAGAATGTAAAATGGGATTGACTACAACCATTTATACCACAAAGGTATTACTTTTAGCTCTTCAGTATAGTTTACAGTATACTATACCAAACTTTTTCAACATTTTTACATAGTGTAGACTTTAATGCTATTTACTATTTATGTACATGTATTATAAGTACAGTAGTTTGTTACTTACTTTTAACCTATATATTATCTGCAGGTACTGAACTTTACAGTACCTCAATTGTACAGAGAGTATAAAGCAAGATGACATGGGAAGAGGTGGAAAAATGTATTGCTGCACTACATTTGATCATTCAATTTAGGTAATCAAAAAAGGCTTTCATGAGTATGGTAGAGCAGTGTAGGTACAGGATATTGAAAATTTGATACCTTTCATGTACAAGATTGCTTTGTATTGTGGTTTGTTATTGTATATAAATTGGAAATATGTTTGTTGTAATTTGACTAGCTGATCATCCTTGACTTCATATGACAAACTGTGAATAGTGACAGAAAGTGCGTACAGAATTCGTGTCACAGGTTTTTTAACAGGCTTATAAACAAAGGGCCATGATTGTGTTTTGATCTTTATGTGGGAAGTCATGTTTCTAAGTCGACAATCAGTTTTCACCATCCAGTTAGATTTTGCAACATTGGTTTTACTGTAGGGTCCTATAATAAAGGTGCACAGTTTTAATTTACAGTAATGTATTATGTATTGATACTAGGGTGATATAGTTATTACTGTATCTTTACTGTATATTTATATAGTATGTATAATCATGCAGTACAGTACATGAACCCGCAATCATGAGAACTATTAGGTACCTTGGTATAAGTTATTATGTACCACAGATCACTTTAGTTACAGTATTTTCACATTTATTTTACAAACTATTTTTATCTTACAGTATTCTGTACCAGTCTGCACTTTTTAGAACCAAGCATCTTTTAAGTTTTATTTATTTTATTTTTTATATTTTCAATTATATCAGTAAGTACAAGTTAAGTACAGTACCTAAAGATGATGTTATGTATTTAATAATCTTTTCACCTGCTGTTTTAATGTACTGTACTGTAATGTATTTGATTATGAAAACCTTATGTATACATGGCCAGTGTAATGCATTTGAAGATATATATTTATTGTACTTAGCCCACTTGTAGTAAAACTAAGTTAGTGATGGAACACTGGAAACAGAAGAGACAATTATTGAGATTGTAATGTACTTCAGTGGATGTTCGGATTTGGAGTACCAAGTTTTGGTAGTCTATATCTTTCATGATTATGAGTATTTGTGTTTTGCTCTGTTCTTTTAAGCATCTGGGTTGTCAAGGTATTCCACCTTACATTAACTCTTTCAACCTGAGTACATAATTTTTATATTGTTCTTGCTGCTACTAAAAATTTTGTTCAGCATAGGATTAATAAAAAAAAGAACTCTCCTATCCAACCCTTCAGGTTCAGGAATTTTCTCCTTATCTGAATCCAATCAAAAGGCAGCAAGAATAAAATATAAATGATATCATGTGGCAGGTGGGGCTTACTTACTGGTATGTATTTATTTATTTTGGTGCATTTTTCTAACACAACATTAGAAGCATCTTTTCTACCTCCCACTTAGTATGTTGGAGTGTAACTGGTACTGAAAGTTGGCTTTTTTAGTTTTCAGTGTCATAATACACTGTACTTTATTATATGTACTTGCATAATTTTGAGTTTCCCTCAACGTATGTGTTCATTACTATCAGCATATGTAAAATAGTTGCTCAGATGATTATAGCCTCAACTTGTGAAAGATAAGTTTTATGAATTAGCTGAAAACTTGAAGCTTATGTTAAAATGTTTGGTAACATATGAACTTTAGCATATATTGAGGAAATATTAAACTGGGTTTTACATAAAATTCAGTATATCAAACTGAATGGGATTGGATGATGGATGGATGGATAATTATGATATAAAAAATTGCAGGTGTAATAAAACTGACCTTTCTTGATACTGTATTATTCACATACTGTACTAAACCAACACACAGGATGAAAAGGGGTATTGTTTTACTTTTCTGGTATGGAATGGTGATGCATGTCTGTTTGCAAAATAATATAAATCTGATGGTTACTGATTTGTGAAGGAAATAGTTGTGACCTAATGCAAATTATGTGCATCTTGGCATTTACTGTTCTGCAATTGCTTCATCATTTACATAGTTTAGATAAGATACAATTTTCATTTTGTCAGGTTATTACATGACTGAAAGGTACATGATCCAAAATTGTCTAAGATAAATGGATAAAGATGCTGTATTTCACTTGACTTTACAGCCAGTGAATGCGTAAAGCATTTTTTAGATGGCTTTGCGTGCTGTGCCAATTTGTAGTCTAATTCCTTCCAATTTTGGGTCATATAATTCATCGTTTTGTCCGTGAATCACGATTTGCACAAAGTTATACATATCAAAACGTTTATATTGTGTACAAATATGAGGATCCTTCAATAAAGATCACAATGCACAGATTATACCGTACTTTGCTTGCCTGGCTTATCGTGCAACTAGATTCTATATTGTCCATTGTAGGCTAGTGTCATAAAATACTTAGTTTCTAGTTTTTTGGATTATTCTTACATACTTGCACGCACTATGCCCATTTTACTCTAACTTGGCCTAAATTGCCATCTCACCGTTTTGAATACTGAGCTGTAGCAAGATAATTATGATGCTAGTCATGAAGAAGTTCAATGGAACGGATGTAGAGCCGTAGTATTGTTCTATCCTGTCATTGAGCAAAGTGAAACAAACTGCAAAAGGACAAAAATCTGGGCCAAGTTAAGGCGAAAGGGCTATAGTTACGTTAGCTCTAGTATTTGAAGATTCTACGGTAGGTCTTTAACTGCATTTAAACCTCCCGGTATTAGAAAATAATGCTTAATTGCAAAACAGACAATGATTGGCTCAATCATACGTAAAGCGGACGGTGATTGGTTGATGTAAACGTCAGTCGGCCAATGACAGCGCTGCTTTCAAGATGACGTCATTAGTGTTTATTTTGATTGTAGTGAGAGGTTGGACAGCATCTCTGGTAAGTTTAAACCATTATTTTTGCATCCCTCAAATAATGCAGCTTCGTCATAGTTATATAGTGAATGTCAGCGGAATATGAGGAGGGTTTAACGGTACTTTGCACAACCCCGACTTGTTGATATTTTGGCGTGGAGTGGAAAGTTGACTGGGCAATTTAACGTGGTGTTAAAAAAAAAAAGCTCAGGTTGTCGGTGATTTAATTTTCTCAAGAATTTAAAGAGCTGTCGTGTGTTGGTAAACATCAAGTTGGGGTAAACTTATGCTCAGTAGCGCAGCCTAATAGTTACCGTATTTATGGCTAAACTGATCGTAACAGCACTGTGAAAGGCACGCGCTTCGGTATTCTTGTTACTGAGATACAAGCGCCAAGCAATAGTTATTTTTACACAAAATACGAAACTGGATAAATCAGATTTACGACTTCTCCCACTCATAGGTGATGAAAAGTTTATGACATTTTCACCACAGGGTAGTTCATTTTTGTAACCCAAATTTTACCGAAATAACCAAGGTGAGAACTCAGTAATAAAGATGAGCGAAGAATGCCGCTTTGACGGTCAAATCAGATGACCCAGTAAGCAGGGATATTGGTTTGCAAGAAAATTCTAGACAGAGGTTAAGCAGTGTACCGTCCCCCTCCCCTCCCTATTTTTTTTTTTTTTTTATAACTGCCGCTCAGTGCAGGTTTGCTTACCTCACAGTTTCCTTTCACAAGAGTTCATGTTTGATTAAGGACTATCGGCCCTCTGTCACACATAAATTCTTGATTTATAAGTGTTATTTGAGGCCATCTTCATGTAGCATTTGAGTTCCCGGGTTAACAATACGACTGAGACGAGTGCCGTTCGATTTATCACGGATAATGGCGCGCTAAAGCCTGCTATGAGTGGCGGGAACCAAGAGGCAGCAGAATCATCTCACACTTCAGTTGGTTCACGTAGACACCTGTGTGCCTCAACGCCATACACACACACACCGTTGGTCAGTCGCGAGTGTGTCGTCGAGGGAAGTGTGTGTACTCATCTGTGCCACTCCACCTGTCATTCGTTCATCTTACCTTGGCGGAGATTTTTCGCCCATCTGCGGTTGATTTCTCGTAGACCTATAGCTCGATCATCATAACTTGGCGTAGATTTTCATCCTTTCCAGTTGCCCTCTCGTAGACCAATAGTTTCTACACCTTTAATTGGCTATTTTTATCTTTTTGCAGCTAATTTCTCATAGCATAGTGGCTGAAAAAGATTATTCCTCGACTTTTCTGTATAGTCTTTCCATAGCATCCTTTCCTTATAACTACCGGGTCTAGCATATTCAAACAGTTAATTTTAATCTCTTGTACAGATTAGCATTCAGGATGGAGCGTGCTATCTTATTTTACCAGAAAGAAACCTAACTATAAATGGTGAGAGAAGCGCAGACAGAAAAATAATTACCAGTATTGCACGTGTGGTTTTGTCAGACCGTATCGCAAAAAAATTCAAGGAAGTTTGGCTTTAAATATTGTAGTAAAATTATGGGTAATGTGTAATCTTGATTTCGAAATAAGTGGACTCATGAAAACTTTTGCCAGTTTTAAGTGACTTATAAACACTTGAAATATGGAAGAGTATGAGAAAATAAAATGAGGTGAAGAAGATGGATGTTTGGTTGTGACTGATAATTGTGATGGTCGTGTTGAAAATGGGCGGGAGAGCACAAGGTCTTATAGTGGTTGTGTGGGTGGTTGCACTTCATACTCACGCCCACGCCACCGCCCACTCCCTCAACCACACCACCGCCCACTCCCTCAACCACACCGCCGTCCACGCCCACACCCAAGCTGCTCCTCCAGATTTTGAGAACTCAGGTGATATGGTCTGAGGTTATTTTTTGTGCTGTAGAGTAGAACTACTTTTAGGCCTGATTTGACGATGGTAAAATGCGATGGATATCTTTGATTCTCTCTCTCTCTC
>JAGKTI010007079.1:0-14210 GCA_018397915.1 Birgus latro
AAAACTGACCATGTGGCAAAAAAAGTCTGCAAAACTGATCCTATGTCAGCAAAATGCTGACTAATAACAACCCAAACTCGGCATCACGTGAGGCAGGATGCATCAGCATATCCCATTCAAACTTGTCGAAGTCAAAATTACAGTGAGTGGAATCTGCTCATGGTGGTGGAGAACCTGATGTCAAAGAGAAGAATATCATAGTGTGGCTGGAATGTGACACTCAGGACCAGGGCTACCACCACCAGAGTGAGGCAGAAATTGCCTTCAGTGTGTCTGAGGAAACTGCTGCTGCCACTGTGAAGGAGAGTGATGGTAATGAAGAAGGAGACATGCTGCCCACAGTGAAGCTGTCAGAGCTCCATTTTTACCTGGATCAGACTCTAGAGGGTCGTACCAGAGCGACAGGACAGGTTATAGTAATAAGGTTGTGATCAGAGGCGCCCAACGAAGAGGAAAGGTTAACAGTGTAAGCAGAAAGTTTAGATGTACGGAAGAGGTCAAGTATGTTGGAGTTCTCTCCAAAGCGGTCAGGGATATGGGTAGGGTGCTGTACAAGCTGCACTAGGTCATTAAGGATAGAAAAGATGTAGGCTTGTTCACCAGGTGATCAGTGAAAGGAGAGGAGAGTGGTGGTGAACACTGAAATCTCCTAGAATGGAGATAAGTAAACAGAACAGATATATTTAATCGCAGAATGACAGGAAAGACGAAGCCAGAGAGTAGAGACTTCAGAAGAATCAAGTTCAGGAACACGAGAGCAAGATAAGTCGCTACATACATATACACAACAGCCACCTTTGGCTTTGAAATGAGTATAGAGAAAGTAAGAGGATACAGAAAAGGGTTTGTTATCAGTTGCCTCAGATAGCTGAGTCTCAGTTATGAAAAGAAGGTGAGGTTTAGAGGAGAAGAGGTGGTGTTCAACAGAAAGTTAGAGAAAAGGTCACGAATGTTGCAAAAATGAAGAAGATGGGAGCCAGACAGTGGTTCCAGGCACCTCACTGAGTCGTTACTGGGAGAGGGGCAGATGGTGGGAGCATTTGTGCCCCCCTCCCCCCCCGAACTCTAAGGCTTGGTTATTAGACGCCATTTTTCTTTTCTAATTTTGAAAAGGAAGTGTAGTGTGTACTGTGCATGTAGTTTGGTGTTGACAGTTAGAGAAAGTTGTACTGCAGAACATGCTGGCCTACTCTCTGTGTTACTGAAACACTGAAAATCATCATTTATCATCTTGCTCTCCATCTTCTCCATGTGGCCAAACCACCTCAATGTATTTCTCCTAATGCTTTCTATCACCTCCACATCCAGACCACAATGCTCCTTCACTTCCTCATTTGTCAGTCAGTCTCTCCATGTAACACCGCATGCTCCTCTCAAATAACTCATTTCCAATGCTCCCACTCTTGACTTGCATCCTTCCAACAAGGTCCAAGTTTCAATTCCATTTGTTAGGGTTGGTAAAATAATACTGTCATGTAGTGACTTTTTTACTTCCAAGTTCACTTCCCTGTTCCTCATCACTGCCTTCAAAGAACCAGCAACTTTTCTTCCCTGTTGTACCCTTTCAGGCACTTCACCCTTTAAACTTCCATCCTTACTTATCACACAACCCAGGTACTTAAATGCACTCACATTTTCCATTTCCTCCTCATCCAACCACACTGTACATGCAGTGGCTTCATTTCTATCAAAGACCATAACTTAACTCTTCTCTACATTCACCTTTAGATTTTGTTTGAAACACACTCTCCCAACCTCATTCACCAATCCTCGCAGTTCTCCTTTGTCTTCACTTAATACAGTATCATCTGCAAACAACAGTACAAGAAGTTTCCAAATGTTGCCCTCTCCCATTAAGGTCACTCCAACATCCAATGCCCTACCTAGTACCTCTTTTGTAACCCCATCAATATACAGATTGAACAACCATGAGGAAATGACACATGCCTGTTTCAATCCAACCTTCAAATAGAATAATTCACTCAGTTCACTATCCACATGCACTGCAGCCTTAGCACTGTCATACATACTCTTCACGGCATTCAACAACTTCCCATTTACTCCATGTATTCTTAATACTTTCCATATTCCTTGCCAATCCGCCCTATAATATGATTTCTCCAAACCCATGAAGGCCACATACAATGTCTTTTCCTCCTCTAGAAACTTTTCCACTAAAGACCTAAGAATGATTACCACACACTTCTTCCCCTTTTCCTTTGTACAGGGGAATAGTTATACCTGACTTCAAATCCTCCAGGACTCAACCTTCCTCCCAGGCCAATCTGCACATCTTCCATATCCATTCTACCAGTATCTCTCCTCCATGCTTCAGCTTTTCAGCAAACACTCCATCAATTCCCAGGGTTTTCCCCCATTTTGACTTTCTTCATTACTTTCACTACTTCCATCCTAGTGATTTCTTCCTCTATTCTCACCTTCCTCCTCCCAGCCATTCCCCAGCCACTTGTACAAGCATCACTTTCATTCTCTATGTTCAACAATTCCATAAAGAGTTCTCTCCATCTGCTCACTTTTTCTCCCTTCTCCACTAGCGATCTACCACTTTTATCCTTTACTCCCTGACTTACTTCTTTATCACTCTGTCAAACTCTCTTTATCTCTTTCCAGAATATTTTCTTACATTCCCTCCACTTTACACTCAAATTCCTTCTAAATACCTCATCCACTCTCGTCTTACTCTCTCTTACTAAACTTTTCACCTCTCTCTTCCATCTCTCAACTTCCACCACACCCGTTTCCCATAAACTCACTGTATGCTTTCTTCTTTTGCTCCAGAAACCACCTCATCTCTTCATTTCATCAAGCTGTTCCTTGCATCCCCTTCTGTCTTCTCTTCACCTCACACACCACCTCACATGCTGCATAGATTTCTTCTGTGGATATCTTGCGCACAACTTCCACGTCCCCCATCTGCTCCAAATCATACTTACCCAATCACTCCTCCACTTCTCTCTTATATTCTATCTTTTTTCCATCCTCTTGTAAACTTTCTACCCTCCATGTATGTACTACTTCCTCCTTTCCTTCCCCTCTCCTATGCCTCCATTTCATTTGAACCTTGATGTTCACCACCACCATGTGACGGTCAGCAAGTCCTCTCCCCCTACCTCTGTATGCTCTTGCATCCATTACACACCTTCTCATTCTATCATCCACATACACACAATCAATCATTGCCTTCCATTTTCCATATTAACCCTATAAAGTGGACTTCAACTATGAACTGGTGTAGAATACTAGACTATGTTGTTCCTACAATTACTATAATTATCACATGCTCCTTGAATTATTCATCGATTACCCTTTAATTTTTACACCCAGTAACAATTGTACCTTTTCACTGAATTTTATCACGTACCGTAAATATTGTATTTACTTCTTTCTTGAATCCAGCTGCTTGCATAGCAGCATTCTGCCTCTTCAATTATTATAATTCCCTGTAGAAAGTAGCTAACTCTATTTCCTGTCCTATTACTGGCTCCAAACCATCACTGACCCAGCTGAATGAGGAGTTTGACAGGGACAGGGAAGGTCTGGAGCCAACCGATCCAGAGTTTGGCCCTTGGCCTCTGATTGATGCTGCTATTGTGAGTGAGACAATAAGCAGGATGCAGGTGGGGAAGGCAGCAGGTGTGTCTGGGTTGACTGCTGAAATACTGAAGGCCTCAGGAGATATAGGAGAGAGGTTAGTCACTGACCTGATAAATATGAATATATGAGTGTGTTGTCTCAGATGATTGGCTGAAGAGTGTAATAAATATGTACAAGCGGAAGGGCGATGCCCTGGAATGAGAAAATTATAGAGGAATAAAGCTTTTGGATAAGATACTGAAGGTAATGGAGAGAGTGCTAGATGGCATGATAAGAGAAAGAGTGAATACTGATGAGATGCAGTTTGGGTTTATGCCAGGCAGGGGGACCAATGATGCCATATTCACTGATCGACAGTTTCAAGAAAAATATATAGGAAAGAAAAGGGAACTGTACTTTGTTTTTGTTGATTAGGAGAAGGCCTTTGACAGTCCCTGGAGAGGTGATGAAGTGGGCAATGAGAAAGCTTGGGATTGAGAAGTGACTGGTTAGGGTGGTTACGGCCATGTATGTGGGTGCAAGGTAAGAGTGACTGGAGATTTGCATGATGAGTTTTCCGTGAGTGTTGGTGTGCATCAGGGGTCAGTTTTGAGTACCCTGTTTATCATGGTACTTGAAACCTTCTTATGTGACTTCTGAAATGGACTCTCGTGGGAGATGTTGTACACTGATGATTTGGTGTCGATTGCAGAGAAAGAAAGGGAGGCAGAGGAAAGATTTAGGAAGTGGAGAGATGGTATGAAGCATAAGGGCTTAGGAGTAAATGCACATAAACAGAAGTGATGATATCTAGGGTTGGTGACAGTACTGTCAAAGAAGAAGGAGAGTGGCTATTTGCAATTTGCCACAAGGGCATGGGAAGTAATTCCATCTTGTGCAGTGTCTGTGATATGTGGATGCATAAGAGATGTAGTGGTATTAAAGGTAGACTGTGAGACTGCTGATTTCGTGTGTGCAGCGTATCGGGGAAAGCAGGTGGAGATTATCAGGCGTGAAAGGATTGAACTTAATGGTGAGTCTAGTTATTTGAGAGACATGTTATGCACTGGAGGTGAGGCTGGAGGTAGCTCTGGGGCTAGGGTGAGCAGTGGTTGGAAGAAGTTCAGGGAGCAGTTGCCTCTCCTGACATTGAGAGGGCTCTCCCTAAGTGCTATAGGATCTTTGTATGCAGCATGTGTTAGGAGTGTAATGCTGTATGGTAGAGAGACCTGGGCAGTAATGGAAAAGGATATTCACAGGCTCAAACATACAGAAATGACAATGATTAGGTGGATGTGCAGTGCATCCCTGAGTGCAAGGCCTGGGGGGGGGCAAGGTTTACGATGGAAGAGCTGAGAGGTAGGATGGGACTGGAATGTATTGGTGTTGTGATGAGGAGAGATAGATTGAGGTGATCTGGACATGTGGCGAGGATGGGGGATGATAATTGGGTGCAAAAAGTGAGTAGCATTAATATTAGGGGTGTGATGCTGTATGGTAGTGAGGCCTGGGCAGTAAAGGAAGAGGATATTCGCAGGTTTAAATGTACAGAAATGACAATGATTAGGTGGATGTACAGTGCGTCCCTGCGTGCAAGGCCTGGGGGGGCTGGGTTTACGATAGAAGAGTTGAGGGGTAGGACGGGACTGGAATGTATTGGTGTTGTGATGAGGAGAGGTAGGCTGAGGTGGTTTGGACATGTGGAGAGGATGGGGGATGATAATTGGGTACAGAGGGTGAGAAGTGTTAATATTGGGGGAGGGGTTGGGAGGGGCAGACCGAGAAAGACATGGGACGAGGTCATTAAATGTGACTTAAGGGTTAAGGGACTGAACAGGGAGGCTGCCAGAGATCGAGCAGCGTGGAGAGCTGCCATTAGGTGACCAAGGCCGACACATGCAAGCATGTTGGAGCCTTCAAAAACGAAGCAAAACGAAACGAAACGTGGGGTTGCGAGGGGTAGACCAAAAAAGACCCGGGATGAGGTCATTAAGTGTGACCTCAGGGTTACGGGACTGAACAGGAAGGCTGCCAGAGATCGAGCAGCATGGACAGCCGCCATTAGGTGACCAAGGCCGATACATGCAAGCATCTTGGTGCCTTAAAAAATGAAACGATAACACCTTTGGTATATTACTCTATTTTTCCACCCACATTATAACTAAGCTGTTTCAGAAGACACTTTTTCCATAGCGGAAGGGAAAATTGTAACCATGTGTAAAGCAGTACTATGTAAATGTGTTGAAGGGCTATCATTTTTCCTTACTTAGGGTCTAGCCAAAATTTGAAATTCTGCTGACATACTGCATTTACTAGAGGTAGCAGGAGCGCACCGACCTCTGCAGGCAGATAAAGAGACAGAGTGGTGGGGATAAGACCTGAGCAGTTCTTGTGTAAATACAGCAGTCCCTCATTTATCCAGATGTGCAGTATATGGACATGTTAATAATCCGGACACTGGACCTTGGCTCTTTAAATCATTATCTGAAATTACTTGCTATTATCCAGAGGTGAACGTCCCCGAGAACTTTGGCTGGCCAGTCAACATGTTCAAACATTTGGTATCGTGGCTGCTGGGCTCGAGCCGTGAGTGAGAAGTAGGCCGTAACCCACAACCAGAGCTAAAATATCCGTCCGCCCCTGTACAGAATGGTCAAAGTTGTGCACTCGTCCGACCACCACCAACGAACCTCCAGCACCTGAGTAAAATGACTGCAACTCACAAGTGGTGTCAAAACGTCCATATGCATCCCCTCCCAACGTCCGGAATCACACAGCCACCGGGCTAAGTCTTTCCTAACTGCCACTAAGATTGTAACAGACCGCAAGCCACAAGTACATGTTTGGTGACAGCAGCTGTCCGCCTCTCTACTGAATGTCCAGAGTCGCCTAGTCACTGTGAGTTGTGTTTCCACATGGCCATTTGGCATCTAACAGACTGCAAGCCACGAGTAAATTTAAGGTAAAAGTGCCCGTCCTCCTGTTGATAGAAGAGGGAGAATCCTGCACACAGCCTTGCTTCTCCCCACTCCCTACCCTCCCGGCTCCCCCCTCACTCCCTACCTTACTCTGTGGTAATAATAGACTTGTGAGGTTTTAAAGTTTTTGTGATTCATTCAACTACTATTCATCGTATCAAAATTCCACAAAATCCAAGAGAAAGCTCATGAAATTCTGCATCTGGACATATGATAAACTAATGGAAGGTGCTGGCAAAATTTTGTACCAGGATGGTGGGAAATAACATGAATGTAGGTTATACTCCTAAACACTTTATTCTCACTGCATTTCTGTACTTTTACTTATCAGTTTTTTTGTGTTTTTATTAGCTCACACTATAAACATCAGTGAAGATGATGGTATACCATTTATACCAACCTAACCAATTTCTGGTGGCATACAATGGGTACCCGAGTTTGGCATTTGCTTTATTCTGGTTGTACCACGCCAAACTCAATTATCGCCAAACTCACGATAGTGTACATGTTTACGTGTAAATAGCCGTGTTACTTCTGACTCACTGCAGTATCCACTCATATTTACCTCTTAGTCTGCTGCACAACACAGTATAATTTTAGCAAGGTTTAGACTCGATAAAGGCCATTTGAAACAAACACAAGAAGATATTTTCATACATGATAAGCATCATGGCCACCATCCTGCTTCACTCCATCAGTTCCTTCTAACTCCTGGCAATGTCCCATTTACCTCTTACCTTTCTCAACTGCCACTATAAATAATATACTGCATAATACAAAAATTTAAACAAGGCTTAACCACACTAAAACTCATAACAAAAATATATATTTTCTTACAGGCTGTAGCACAGGCCGAACAGGGTGGTACTCCGAGGGGAATGGGGATGCTGGTGACAGGAAGAGCTGGAGCTCCTGTTTCACTAGCTACCTAACCATTCCCCCTTTGCTGACCTTTTCAGTGTGACAGTAACATGGACAGTAGACCAGCATACTCTCCCAAACATTACCTCTAACTATCTTAAGCACTACACCACATGTGCTCTTCATATCACACAACGTATCCCACTACGTTACAGGGGTTGACGCCAGCAAGAGCATGCGGCAAGAAAACTTTGTCCCCGCTACCTACTGGCGGACTTTTTTGGAGAGGCGTGACGGGGGTTCCGCTGGCATAGATCATGGGTCCAGGGGAAGATGGGGCTTGAACCTGTGCTAGAGGGTACAGAGGATTGCAGTTCCCAGGCTGCCGCTTCTGCCCAATAGAGAGGGGCCCGAACCTGGGAGTAGCGCCCCAGGAGGCTGCCCTATCAGTGGGTGTATAATGGCAGGGCAGTTGTAGTGCCAAGGCGCGCTTGGAGGGTGTCCCTGCAGCTGTCCTGGCAGGGAGCCCCAAGGCCACTACCACAGCCTCTGACTGGTAAGCTGGTGGGCTATGGGTCCCAGATCCATTGCCTGGACCTAGAACTGTGCAATGAGAGGGGCCTGTGGAATGTTTACCCCCCTTTTATCTTACCGACTATGACTTACAAATATAAGAATCAAAGGAAGCCTAAGGACAGCAAATCACCCAGGGGGTTTAGAGTGAGTTCGTGGAATGTGGGAAGTTTGAGGGGAAGAGCGGGGGAAGTCGTTGCGGCATTCAGTAGGAGGTGGGTGGATGTAGCATGTTTGCAGGAAGACCGGTACAGGGGTGGATCAGCCAGAAAGATTGTTGGGAAGGATTGCTACTATAAGTTGTTTTGACAGGGGGGAACTGATGGATATAGGGGTGTGGGTGTGTTGGTTGCAGAGAAAGGGTGGGATATGTAATGAATGTTATGAGAGTAAGTGATAGGATATTAGTAGTGAAAATTTTGATCGGTAGGAAAATGATTGTACAGTAATTATATCAGCATATGCTCCACAGGCAGGATTGGATGACGCAGAGAAGGATAGATTTTGGGATGATTTAATACGTGTAGTAGGTGGTATGGGCGATGATGAGGCAGTGGTTCTGGAAGGGGATTTGAATGGTCATGTGGGTGAAGCAGCTCAAGGTTATGAAGGAGCCCATGGGGGATGTGCATATGGTGTGAGGAATGCGGAAGGAGAAAGAATACTCGAGTCTGGGGAGGCTATGGACATGATTGTGTGCAACACACATTTTTGAAAAAGAATGAGTCGTTTGATTATGTCCGGGGGAAACAGCAGTCAGATAGATTATTTTCTGGTCAGGAGGGTTGATAGGAGGTTAGTGAGGGACGTTAAAGTTATAGGAAGCGAGGAGTGTGTGCAGCAGCACAAACTATTGATTTGTGACATGGTGCTTAAAGAACATGTGATGAGAAGGAGGACATATGTACCTAGGAGGAAAATATGGAAGCTGGGAAACCAATCAGTATGGGGTGCCTTTTATCGTGAGATGATGAGAGTGGTGGCTGAACAGGAAGCCGTAGATAGAGGCGTTAAAGAACAGTACAGAGCCCTTAAAAACAACCTCTTGAGAGTTACCGATGCAATATGCGGGTTGGACAAGAGGCCCACCAAGACATAAAGTAACCTGGTGGTGGGATGAGGGTGTAGAAGCCGCAGTTAAGGAGAAAGGAAGGCTTTTCCGGGAATGGAAGAAAGGTGGTAACAGGAAGGAGTACTTGGCTGCCAAGTGTAGGGCTAGAAGAGAGGTATACAGGGCGAAGTCTAAGTCACAGAGACTTTTACTTGATAATCTAAATCACGGGGATAGGAAAAATACGATTTTTAGGGTGGCAAATCAGGTGAAGAGGGATAATCGGGGACATTGTAGGTGAGCAGTGTGTGAAGAATGATGAAGGAAGGGTAGTGGTGAACAGTGGAGATATTAAAGATGCATGGAGAGAGCATTATAGCCAGTTGTTGAGTGAGGAGTTTGATTGGGACAGGGAAGGTTTGGAGCCAGCAGATCCAGTGTTTGGCCCTTGGCCTTTGATTGACGCTGCTACTGTGAGTGAGGCAATAGGCAGGACGCGGGTGGGGAAGGCGGCAGGTGTGTCTGGGTTGACCGCTGAAATGCTGAAGGCCTCAGGAGATATAGGAGTGAGGTTAGTCACTGACCTGATAAATATGATTATATATGAGTGTGTTGTCCCAGATGATTGGCTGAAGAGTGTAACTGTAAATGTGTACAAAGGTAAGGGTGATGCCCTGGAAAGGGGAAATTACAGAGGTATAAAGCTCTTAGATCAGATAATGAAAGTAATGGGGAGAGTTCTAGAAGGTATGATTAGAGAAAGAGTGAATATTAATGAGATGCAGTTTGGGTTTATGCCAGGCAGAGGGACCACTGATGCCATATTCATTGTTCAACAACTTCAGGAAAAATATATTGGAAAGAAAAGGGAATTGTATTTTGTTTTTGTTGATTTGGAAAAGGCCTTTGACAGAGTCCCTAGAGAGGTGGTGAAGTGGGCAATGAGAAAGCCAGGGTTGGAAGAGTGGCTGGTTAGGGTGGTTATGGCCATGTATGTGGGTGCTCGCACCCAGGTAAGAGTGAATGGAGTTTTGAGTGATGAGCTTTCTGTGAATGTTGGTGTGCATCAGGGGTCAGTTTTGAGTCCCTTGTTTATCATGGTACTTGAATCCCTTTCATGTGACTTCAGAGATGGACTCCCATGGCAGATGTTGTATGCTGATGATTTGGTGTTGATTGCAGAGAATGAAAAGGAGGCAGAGGAAAGACTTAAGAAATGGAGATATGGTACGGGGCACAAGGGCTTAAGGGTAAATGCAGATAAAACAAAAGTGATGACTAGGGTTGGTGGCAGTACAATTAGAGGAGAGGGAGAGTTGCCATGTGCAGTTTGCCACAAAGGTGTGGGAAGTAATTCCATCTTGTGCAGTGTTTGTGATAAATGGGTGCACAAGAGATGTAGTGGTATTAGAGGGGAAGCGGTGGCTCAATCGGTAGAGAGGTGGCTTGCAGTCCTAACGGACCCAAGTTCAAATCCCCGCTGGGGCAGGGAACAGTTTGAGGATTTGAATTTCATTAAATCAAGCTTTACTGATTTGCCAGAAGACCCGCCGACATGTCGTAAAAATACCCCCGCTAATACCAATACACCAGTCCGGTATGAGACAGCCCTCGCATGTATTCAATACGGACGGTGGATGTTAGCGCCAAAGTGGTGACATGTAGAGGTGTATGGTATGCTGGAGAACTGCTGGGCCTTGATAGCAGGCTGTAAAGCCTATGCCCAGAGTTGGACACACACACACACACACACACACAAAAAGGCTGCGAGATAATGCTGATTTTATGTGTGCGGCGTGTCGGGAAGAGCAGGTGGAGATTGTTAGGCGTGAAAGGATTGAACTTGCTGGTGAGTCTCTTGAGTGTGTGGAAGAGTTTTGTTATTTGGGAGACATGTTATATGCCGGAGGTGGGGCTGGAGTTAGCTCGGTTTCCAGGGTGAGAAGTGGTTGGAAGAAGTTCAGGGAGCTGTTGCCTCTCCTGACATTGAGAGGACTCTCCTTATGTGCTAAGGGGTCTTTGTATGCAGCATGTGTTAGGAGTGTGATGCTGTACGGTAGTGAGACCTGGGCAGTACAGGAAAAGGATATTCGCAGGCTTAAACGTACAGAAATGACAATGATTAGGTGGATGTGCAGTGCGTCCCTGTGTGCAAGGCCTGGGGGGGCTGGGTTTATGATGGGGCAGTAAAGGAAGAGGATATTCGCAGGCTTAAACGTACAGAAATGACAATGATTAGGTGGATGTGCAGTGCATCCCTGCATGCAAGGCCTGGGGAGGCTGGGTTTACAATGGAAGAGTTAAGAGGTAGGATGGGACTGGAGTGTATTGGTGTTGTGATGAGGAGAGGTAGGCTGAGGTGGTTTGGACATGTGGAGAGGATGGGGGATGATACTTGGGTGCAGAGGGTGAGAAGTGTTTATACTGGGGGAGGGGTTGGGAGGGGTAGACCAAGAAAGACATGGAACGAGCATAAAGATCGAGCAGCATGGACAGCCGTCATTAAGCGACCAAGGCCGACGCATGCAAGCATGTTGAAGGCTACGAAAACGAAGACAAAGTCGACAGTATCCACTCCGACTCACTTAGCTCAGCCGACTCGGTGCAACTAAATACCAAATCAGCACTGTCAATAGGAAAAAAATTTAATTTTTTGTTTTTTTCACCACAGATTCATACACACCTAACTATCTGAAATCCGGTAAAAAAATTGTGCTTAACTTGACTTTAAAAATTAGGTTTCAGAGCTAAAATGTGCCAATGTTAGCAGATATTTCCCCTTCAGATCATCAGCACACCATGACAGAATTTCATTTTGCATAAATATTGATTCTGAGTACAAATAAATGTATTTGCACTGTAAACCGATATTTATACAAAATAAAAGTCCGTCCAGGCGAGTTGTCAAGCTAGAGGCAATACACTTCCCTAACGTTAGCAAATTTTTCCTCTGAATGCTGAATTTCTTTTAATAATTAAATTAAACACAAATTTTTGACTAGATTTCAGATAATTAGGCATGGAAACCTATATAGTGATAAAAATTAAAATATTTCCCAATTAAAATTGCAGATTCGGTCCAAGATCGATATCACATTCGGTGATTGAGTGTTTGTATCTCAGTCAGCTGATGTGTGGTTGGCATACCTTGTGGTGTTCCATTCCTTGTTCATTCTCCTCTTTTTCCTCAGTTTTCTGATTGTCTTCCATAATATTCTCCACATTCTCGTCAACAACTGTCTGACTAACCATTCTTAGGGTAGCAGCTAGCAAAATACCACTGAACACAAGAGGAGTGGCCGCTAATGATGAGAGGAGGATATTTTAACAGTCTCCGCTAAACTTGCGAATCGCTAGACTTGCAATGCACTGAACTCAGGTCTATCTATAGCCCGACGTCCTAATCCTGCAAAGGGTGGCCACAGACAAAACGCCTCCAAGTCGCTCTGTTACCCACCATTTGACTGCCCTCCCCCCAGCTTACTACCCCCTCCCTCATATACCTCTCAACTCCATCTCTCCACCTCATCCTTGGTCTCCCCCTCTCCCTCCCTCCCTCCACCCCACCTACATACACCCTCTTAGTCAGTCTTTCATTCTCCATTCTCTCCACATGTCCAAACCACCTCAGTGTATTTCTCTTAATCTTCTCAACCACATCCACATCCATCCCACAACGTTCCTTCACTTCTTCATTCGTCAACCTGTCCCTCCATGTCATTCCACATGCTCCTCTCAGGTAACTCATTTCCACTCCTCTCACTCCTGACTTGTTCCCCTCTAGCAAGGTCCATGCATCACTTCCATATGTCAGGGTAGGGATCATAATACTATCATGCAGTGACTTCTAAACTTCCATACTCACCTCCCTATTTCTCATCACCGTTTTCTGCGAAACAACAACCTTCCTTCCCTGCTGTACCCTTTCAACCGCTTCAACCCCAAAACTTCCATCCTTACTCATCACACTACCCAAATAATTGAATGCACTCACATTCTCCATATCCTCACCATCCAACCTCACTGTGCATTCTGTGACTTCATTCCTCTCAAGCACCATAACTTTACTCTTGTTTACATTAACTTCCAGATTCCACTTCTTACACACTGAATTCGGGTACCCACTGTATTTGGCTGTGGAATTTTTTTTGAGCCCCAGGAGCAATCATTCATCATCGATAAATGATTTTCTAACAGTCTTCAGGTTTATAGTGGATTTTTGTTGTTTATGCATTGTTTTCTTGATGTTTTGCATCAATATGGATAATCCTATGCATGTTTTGATGTCTCAATACTGCAGAATGACAAGAAAACAGTGTCAAAAATTAGGAGGGGTACTGTACATACAGTAGTGTATATGTAGGGTGTTTTTAGTTTTCAATGTTTTTTTGTTTTTTTTTCATGGTTTTCTTGGTGTTCAGCATTACTTTGGATATTCCTATGTGTGATCTGATGTCAAAATATGAAATGACCTGAAAACAGTGCCAAAACTAGGAGAGGTACTGTATATACACTAGTGTATACGTAGGGTGCATTTTTAGTTTTCATTTTTTTTTTCATGGTTTTCTTGGTGTATAGCATTACTTTGGATATTCCTATGTGTGATTTGATGTCAAAATATGGCAGACTGACCTGAAAATGGTGCCAAAATTACACGGGGTACTGTACATACAGTAGTGTATAGGTTGGGTGTTTTTTTTATTTTCAATGTTTTTTTCATGGTTCTCTTGGTGTTTGATATCTAAATATGGCAGATTGACCTGACAGTGCCAAAATTAGGAGAGGTACTGTACCTATAGTTTTTTTTTTTTTATGCAAGGAAGAAGGAACCAAAGGCCACAGGCCTGCATACTGTTCCTTCCAAGAAAAAGCAAAAACAATACAAAAGAGAGCCAAATTCAAGATCCGTTCATTTCGAGATGCCTGGACACACTGCGTTTGAAAGACTGGAGATCATAGGAAGTAGGAAATACAGACAGAGGAAGACAGTTCCAGAGTTGACCAGTTGCATAAATGAAGGACTGGGAGTAACGGTTAACTCTTGCATTAGACAGTTGGACAGAAAAGGGATGACAGTTTGTTGCTAGACGGGTACTACGTGCCCGTCGTAGAGGTGGAGGGATGCAAGCAGACAGTTCAGAGGAACAGTGACC
>JAGKTI010007079.1:14551-38234 GCA_018397915.1 Birgus latro
ATAGGACAGGTTAAGGTAATAAGGTTATGATCGGAGGAGCCCAACGGAGAGAAAAGATGAACAGTGTAAGCAGAAGGATTAGTTGTTAGGAAAAGGTCAAGTATGTTGGAACTCTCTCCAAGGCGGTCAGGGATACGGGTAGGGTGCTGTACAAGCTGCTCTAGGTCATTAAGGATAGAAAAGATATAGGCTTGTTCACCAGGTGGATCAGTGAAAGGAGAGGAGAGCCAAAGGTGGTGGTGAACATTAAAATCTCCTAGAATGGAGATTTCAGAGAAAGGAGAAATGGATAGAATGTGTTCCATCGTAGAAGTAAGATAGCCAAAGAATTTTTGATAGTCAGTAGAATTAGGAGATAAGTAAACAGCACAGATATATTTAGTCAGAGAATGACAGGAAAGCCGAAGCCAGAGAGTAGAGAATTCAGAAGAATCAAGTTCAGGAACACGAGAGCAAGATAGATCGTTGCGTACATATACGCAACAGCCACCTCTGGCTTTGAAACGAGAATAGAGAAAGTAGGAGGATACAGAAAAGGGTTTGCCGTCAGTTGCCTCAGACAGCTGAGTCTCAGTGAGAAAGAGAAGGTGAGGTTTAGAGGAGAAGAGGTGGTGCTCGACAGCGTGAAAGTTAGAGGAAAGGCCGCGAATGTTACAGAAATGAAGAAGGAGTGAGTCAAAAAGTGGTTCCAGGCAAGGTTTTCTTACGTGTTGAAAATTATTTTGGATGATCCTATGTATATTTTGATGTCAAAATATGGCAGAATGGCTGGCAAACACTGCCAAAATAAGAAGAGGTACTGTACATCTATCTATCTATTGCCAGATGCCTCAATCCCGAACAGGGTGGCCACAAACAAATCGCCTCCATGTCACTCTGTCCCCTGCCATTTCACTACCACGCTCCTAACTCACACCCCCCTCTCTCATATACCTCTCCACTCCATCCCTCCATCTCATCCTCGGCCTCCTCCTCCCTCTCGCCCCCTCCACCTCACTCACATACACTCTCCTCGTCAGTCTTTCACTCTCCATCCTCTCCACATGCCCAAACCACCTTAACGTGTTTCTCCTAATGCTTCCCATCATGTCCTCAACCACACCACAATGCTCCTTCACTTCCTCATTTGTTAGTCTGTCTCTCCATGTGACTCCACATGCTCCTCTCAAATAACTCATTTCCACTGCTCTCACTCTTGACTTCTGTCCTTCCAACAGGGTCCAAGCTTCACTTCCATAGGTCAGAGTTGGTATCACAGCACTGTCATGTAACAACTTTTTCACTTCCATGCTCACCCCCCTGTTTCTTATCACTGCTTTCAACGAACCAGCAACCTTCCTTCCCTGCTGTACCCTTTCGAGCACTTCACCCTCCAGACTTCCATCCTTACTCATCGCACTGCCCAAGTACTTAAATTCACTCACATTCTCCATTTCCTTCCCATCCAATCTCACTGTACATTCACTGGCTTCACTTCTCTCGAAGACCATCACTTTATTCTTCCTCACATTCACCTTTAGATTCCGTTTCTTACATACTCTCCCAAACCCATCTACCAAGCCTTGCAGCTCTCCATCGTCTTCACTCAACAACACAGTATCATCTGCAAACAACAGTACAGGAAGTTTCCAAACACTGCCCTCTCTCACTAGGGCCACTCCAACATCCACTGCCCGACCTTGTATCACTTTTATAACCCCATCCATATACAGATTGAACAACCATGGAGACATGACATCCTTGTTTCAATCCAACCTTCAAATGGAAAGATTCACTCAGTTTGCCATCCACACGCACTGCAGCCTTAGCACCCTCATACATACTCTTCACTGCCTTCAACAACTTCCCATCCACTCCATATATTCTTAATACCTTCCACAAACCTTGTCTATCCACCCTGTCATATGCTTTCTCCAGATCCATGAAGGCTGCATACAACTTCTTGCCCTTCTCTAGAAACTTTTCCACTAAGGATCTAAGAATGAATATCTGGTCTACACAACCTCTTCCCTTCCTAAAACCTCCTTGTTCTTCTCCAACTAATTCCTCAGTAATTTCCCTAACTCTGTCAATAAGTATCCTACCATATATTTTTCCTATTACACTGAGAAGGCAAATTACCACACACTGCTTTTTCCCCTTTTCCTTTGTACAGAGGAATAATTATACCTGACTTCCAATCCCCCAGGACTCTACCCTCCTCCCAAGCCCATCTGCACACCTTCCACATTCATTCTATTACTATCTCTCCCCCATGCTTCAGCATTTCACCACACACTCCATCAATTCCTGGGGCTTTCCCAATTTTAACCTTCTTCATTGCTTCCACCACTTCCATCCTGGTGATTTCTTCCTCTCTTCTCATAACCCTCCTTCTCTCTGCCATTCCCCAGCCACTTATACTTGCATTACTTTCATTCCCTATGTTCAACAGTTCATTAAAGTGTTCTCTCCATCTGTTTACTTTTTCTCCTTTCTCCACTAGTAATCTACCATTTTTATCTTTCACACCCCTACTGACTTCGCTGCCACCCTGTCTAGCTCTCTTTACCTCCTTCCAGAACATTTTCTTACATTCCCTCCACTTTGCACTCAAATTCCTTCCAAATTCCTCATCCACTCTCTTCTTACTCTCTCTTACTAATCTTTTCACCTCTCTCCTCCTCACTACATATAACTCTCATCCGTCTCTCAGCTTCTTCGTCGCCCCTGTTCCTCATCCACTCATTATATGCTTTCCTCTTTTCTACTGTACATACAGAAGTTTATAGTTAAGGTGTATTTTGGTTTTCAGTGGTTTTCCTGGTGATTAGCATTATTATTTTTTTTAATGCAGGGAAGAAGGAACCAAAGGCCAGGAGCCCACAAACTGTTCCTTCAAAGAAAAAAACAAAACAAAACAAAATAAAAACATTACAAGTGAGAGCCAAATTCTAGATCCGATCATTTCAAAATGCCTGGACACACTGCATTTGAAAGACTGGAGATTATAGGAAGTAGGAAATACAGACAGAGGGAGATACTTCCAAAGTTGACCTATTGCATAAATGAAGGACTGGGAGTAACGGTTAACTCTTGCATTAGAGAGCTGGACAGAAAAGGGATGAGAGTTTGTTGCTAGATGGGTGCAATGCGCCCAATGTAGAGGTGGAGGGATGCAAGCAGAAAGTTCAAAGGAGCATTGACCATTGAAGTAGCGACAGAAAAGAGATAAAAATGCAACAGTGTGGCGAAGAGACAGAGGTTGAAGGGAGCAAGTAAGAGGAGGAGAGTTAATGAGACAAAAAGCCTTTGACTCCACGCTACTGAGAAGAGCTGTATGTGGGGAACCTCCCCACACATGAGAATTGCACTCTACAGAGGGGCAAATAAAACCCAGGTACCGTATAAAGTTAACAACTGTGCAGGGGTAAAGAAGGAATGCAGTCGGCTTAGCACATCTAATCTCAAGGAAGCAGATTTCACAACAGATGTACTATGATCTTTCCAAGATAAGTCAAGAGTGAATGATACCCCCATGTTCAAGGATGATGCGGGACTGAGCAGGATATTAAAAAACATTAGTGGGTACTCCTGCAGAAGACTGTGTCGGGTTAATAGGTGTAAAAACTGAGTCTTTGATGCATTAAAAACGAGATTATTTTTACCCCAGTCAGAAAAACGAGCCAAGTCACACATTAGGTGTGACATAGCCTCATCCCTTGTTTGTTGAAGAAACTGTTGAGATGGACATTGCAGGAACTGAATGGAGAGGTGAAGGGTGGAATCATCAGCATATGAGTGGATAGGGTTAGATGTACAGCTTAGAAGGTCACTGATGAATAAAAGGAAGAGAGTAGGTGACAGGACAGAGCCCAGAGGAACACCACTGTTGATAGGTCTAGGAGAAGAATGATAGCTGTCTACAACAGCGGCTATAGAACGGCCAGAAAGGAAGCTATAGATGACGGCACAGATAGAAGGATAGAAACCGTATGAAGGTAGTTTGAAAATTAAAGATTTATGCCACTCTCAATCGAAAGCCTTTGAGATGTTAAATGCGACGGCAAAGCTTTCACCAAAGTCCCGAAAGGAGGATGACCAGGAGTCTGAAAGGTAGGTGAGAAGATCGCCAGTGGAGCATCCCTGACAGAACCCATACTGACGATCATAAAGAAAGTTGTGATCGGAGAGGTGCTTTAAAATTTTTCTTTTAAGAATTGACTTGAAAACTTTTGAGACACAGGATGTTAAAGCAATTGCATGATAATTACTGGGTTGAGAATGATCATCCTTCTTTGGGAATGACTGAATGAAAGCAAACTTCCAGCAAGAGGAAAAGGTATAAGATGATGGACAAAGGCGAGAGAGTTTACCTAGGCAGGGCGTAAGCACAAAAGCACAGTTCTTGAGGACAACAGGAGGGACACCATCATGCCCATATGCCTTGTTAGTATTGAGGCCAGTGATGACAGAACATACATCAGCTGAAGAAATTATAATGTCAGCCTTGAGGAAGTCAGAGGGGAGGATGTGATGGAGGAACAGCACCGGAATTGTCTAAGGTGGAACTGGAGGAGAAAGTCTGAGTGAAGAGATCTGCTTTATCAGTAGAAGAAATAGCTGCAGAGCCATCAGAATAGAAAAGAGGAGGGAAGGATGATGGAGGAACAGAACCGGAATCGTCTAAGGTCAAATTGGAGGAGAAAGTCTGAGTGAAGAGATCTGCTTTAGAGCTACTGAACCATCAGAATAAAAAAGAGGAGGGAAGGATGATGAGGTAAAGTTATTAGAAAGGTTTTTGGCAAGGTGCCAGAAGGAGTGGGAAGAATTCGAGTTGAGGTTGTGAGCATTTAGTACAGATGAAATTATTTTTAGCAGAGCGAACAACAGACTTAGCACGATTTTGGGCAGAAATATAAAAACGATGTAATTCAGGGGTGGGTTGGCTCTGGTACCTTTTATAGGTCCTCTCCTTGTTGTGGACAGCATTAGAACAAGTGTGATTAAACCAAGGCTTTCTTGCATTAGTCAAAGGATATGAGAAGGGAATGTATGCTTCCATGCCCGAAAGAATAACCTCCGTAATGTGCAAGGCACATTCAGATGGCTCCGGCCATGGAAGAAATAATCATTCCAGGGAAAATCAAAGAAGTACTGCCTGAGGGATTCCCAATCCGCAGCTCCAAAGTGCCACAATTGACATTTCTTTGGAGAGTCCACAGGCTGTACCGGAGCGACAGGACAGGTTAGGGTAATAAGGTTGTGATCGGAGGAGCCCAACGAAGAGGAAAGGTTAACAGTGTAAGCAGAAGGATTAGTTGCAAGGAAGAGGTCAAGTATGTTGGAGCTCTCTCCAAGGCAGTCAGGGATATGGGTAGAGTGCTATGCAGCAAGCTGCTCTAGGTCATTAAGGATAGAAAAGATGTAGGTTTGCTCATCAAGTGGATCAGTGAAAGGAGAGAAGAGCCAAAGCTGGTGGTGAACACTGAAACCTCACAGAATGGAGAAACCTCAGTGAACGGAGAAATGGATAGAATGTGTTCCATCATAGAAGTAAGACGGTTGAAGAATTGTTCAAAGTCAGTAGAATTGGGGGATAAGTAAACAGCACAGACATATTTACTCAGAGAATGACAGGAAAGCCGAAACCAGAGAGTAGAGAATTCAGAAGAATCAAGTTCAGGAACACGAGAACAAGATAAGTCATTTCGTACATATACACAACAGCCACCTATGGCTTTGAAATGAGTATTGAGAAAGTAGTAGGATACAGAAAAGGGTTTGCTATCAGTTGCCTCAGACAGCTGAGTCTCAGTTACGAAGAGAAGGTGAGGTTTAGAGGAGGAGAGGTGGTGCTCAACAGAGTGAAAGTTAAAGGAAAGGCCGCAAATGTTGCAGAAATGAAGAAGTGAGTCAGACAATGGTTCCAGACAGCTCGTTGAGTCGTCACTAGGAGTGGGGCGGATGGTGGGGGCATTTACGCCCCCCCCCCAAACTTTGAGGCTTAGTTACTTGTCGCCATTTCTCTGTTCTAATTTTGGAAAGGAAGTGTAATGTGTACTGTGCGTGTAGTTTGGTGTTGACGGTTAGAGAAACTTGTATTGGAGGGCATGTTGGCCAACTCTCTGTTACTGAAACACTGGAAAAGTTCAGCAAAGGGGGATGGTCAGGAAGTAGTCCCGAAGGCTGATGAAACGGGAGCTCCAGCTCTCCCTGTCATCAGCTTTCCATCCACCTTGGGAGTACTGCCCTGTTCGACTGGTGCTACAGTCTACCCCTCTTTGGATATTCATATCCTCTACTTTGGATATTTCTGTGTGTGTTTTGATGTCTAAATATGCCTGAATGACCAGAAAACACTGCCAAATTAAGCAAAGGTTCTGTACAAATAGGTTAGGTATAGGTAGGGTCTGGGTATAATAGGGGAATAGTGTTCATTATCTGGATATTGTCACTACCTGGACATGCCTTTGGCTCTATTATGTCTGGAAAAATGAGGGATTACTGTATATATCCACAATATAGCACCGGAATTTGGACTAACCTACATTCCACGAGAAAGGGGTGAAACTGCTCATCAGACTGAAATGGTATCATTTACGAAGGTACCTACCTATCGGTACTAGTAACTGATACCACCTTAATCCCGTAAGGGGTGGCCACAATCAAATCGCCTCCATGTCGCCATTTCATTGCCCTGCTCCCAACTCACACCCCTCTCTCTCATATACCTCTCCACTCCATCCCTCCATTTCATCCTTGGCCTCCCTCTCCCCCCCCTCCACCTCACTCACATATACTCTCCTCATCAGTCTCTCTCTCCACATGGCCAAACCACCTCAATGTGTTTCTCCTAATGCTTCCCATCACATCCAAATCCACACCACAGTTCTCCTTCACGTCCTCATTTGTCAGTCTGTCTCTCCATGTGACTCCTCATGCTCCTCTCAAATAACTAATTTCCACTGCTCTCACTCTTGACTTCCGTCCCTCCAAGTCCAAGCTCCACTTCCATACGTTAGAGTTGGTATCACAATGCTGTCATGTAGTAGCTTTTTCACTTCCATGCTCACTTCCCTGTTTCTTATCACTGCTTTCAAGAAACCAGCAACCATTCTTCCCTGTTGTACCCTTTCAAGCTTTCACCCTCTAAACTTCTCTCCTTACTCATCACATTACCCAAGTACTTAACCGCACTCACATTTTCCATTTTCTCCTCATCCAACCTCACTGTACATTCACTGACTTCACTTCTCTTGAAGACCATAACTTTACTCATCCCTACATTGACCACTGACACTGGCCAACAAATAATGTCTCATCATCATCATCTGGATCTCCTTTCCCACCCTAGGGCAGGGTGGGGAGTAGCAATCCATTGGGCCAATGGGCCACACTTCCATTCACTCACCATTCAAGCCCCTGGAATCCTGGCTCTATCTTATATGCCAAAAACATTCACCACGTACTGTAGCTTCACATAAACATATCCGACAGAGTCAATCAAGACACTATCATGTTAAAAAGGGGTGCAAAATCCCTGATAATGTGCTTCTCACAATATTCATCCAACTGGCTCGATCTCTTGCCAGTCCCCTAGCCTCACCAACTTCCAAACCTCTCTTCTTCACACACTCATCCACCATATCCCTTCACCTACTCCTTGGCCTACCTTGACTCCTCCCTCCCTCAGATTCACTCAGATATACCTTTTCACCACTTTATTGTTATCCATTCTCTCCACATGACCATACCATCTCAGTACACTCTCTTCGATTCTGGTGTCCACAGACATCATTGCTCTCCATCTTTCACGAATCACATTATTTTGTATCCTATCCACTGTCTATACTCCATGTACATTCCTCAGCAGTCCCATCTCCACTGCTCTCACTCTTGACTTTATTTTCATGACACACCATAGTCTCATATCATCATCATCATCCGGACCTCCTTTTCCACCTTAGGGCAGGGTGAGAAGTAGCAATGTCCAGACAGCCCAAATCTGACCAATCCAATGGGCCATACTTCCATTCGCTCATCATTCAAGCCTCCAGAATCCTGGCTCTATCTGATACACAAAAATAATTCACTACGTTCTGTAGCTTCTCATAAACGAATCTGATAGTCAATCCGGACGCTGTCACGTTAAAACGGAGTGCCAAATCCCTGATCATGTGCTTCTCCTCACAATATTCATCAAGCAAGCTCGATCCCTTGTCAGTCCCCTAGCCTCACCAACTTTCAAGCCTCTCTTCCTAAACACACTCATCCATCATATCCCTCCATCTTCTCCTTGGCCAACTTTGCTGTCTCCATCCTTCAAATTCATTCAGATATACCTTTTTCACCACTCTACTGTTATCCATTCTCTCCACATGACCATACCATCTCAGTACACTCTCTTCGATTCTGATGTCCCCAGACTTCCTCACTCCACATCTATCACGAATCACAATTTTTCGTATCCTATCCACTCTGTACTCCAAATACATTCCTCAGATGTCCCATCTCCACTGCTCTCACTCTTGACTTTCCATTTTCATGCCACATCATAGTCTAACATCCATATGTTAAAGTTGGCACTTACACTCCTTCATGTAAGCATCATGCAGCTGCAACACTCAAGCCTCTGTTTCTTATCAAGGCCTTCATTGCACCAGCTACTTTCCTTCCTTGTGGCACCCTACTTTCCACTTCTTTTGCACATTTTCCTCTCTTTTCTATCAATGTACCCAGGTATGTGAACTCACCACTAATTCCAGTCTCTCTCCATTCACAGTAACATTGCACTGGGAGTCACCTCTCAATAACCATCACTTTACTCTCTTCTACATTTACTCTCAAGGCAGGATGCTCACAGACATCAGCAAAACTCTGCACTAGTGTACCGAGTTCTTGTACGGTATATGAAAGTAGTACTGCATCATTAGCATACAACAAATTTGAGACATTCCATCCATCACCATTCATTACCAATGCCATCCCTCTCTCCATTACTCGTGTTTTTACTTCTCTCATCACCCCATCCATATATCTAATGAACAACCATGGGGACATCACACAACCTTGTCGCAGACCCATACCGATCGTGAACTATTCTTTTGCATGCCAATTAACCCTTACATATGCTTCACTACCATCTTAAAAACTCTTGACAGCACCTAGCAGCTTACTATCTACACCATGCATGCGGAAAATCTTCCACAATCCTTCTCTGTTTACTTTGTTGTATGCATTTTCCAGATCCATGAATGCCATAAACACCTTATAGTCCTTTTTACAAGCCTTCTCCACTATCTGTCTCACTGCAAATATTTGAGCCACACATCCTTTGCCAATCCTAAAGACACCCTGTCCATCACTCACTGCAAATATTTGATCAACACATCCTCTGCCACTCCTAAAGCCACCCTGTTAGGACTTCTGATATCCCTCTTACTTTCTTTACAATAATTTTTCCAAATACCTTCCCTACCACACTCAATAATCTTATGCCACGATAATTCTTATACTCACTTCGCTCACCTTTATTTTTGTACAGAGGTACAACCACAGCCTTTTTCCACTCTGCTGGCACTGTTTCACATCCATGCCTTCTTACATATCTCCAACAAGCACTTCATTCCACTCTCTCCACAACACTTAATCATCTCTGCATTCACCTCATCAACCCCAAGTGCTTTCTCATTTTTCAGCTGCTTGCACACCGAAACCAATCATGTTTACAGCCGCTCTGCTCTCTCTATTCTCATTCATTAGGCTTTCAAAATATTACTTCCATCTGGTCCTTACTTCATCTCCATGGGTTAATAATCTACCACCAACATCCTTCACACGTTCACATTTCTTTCCGCTTTCACTTCTACATTTCTGCACCTCTTTCCAGAATAACTTCCTATTTTTAGAGTAGTTTGCATTCATTTTTCTTCATAGATCATCATTTACCTCCTTCTTTTTCCTCTTTGCTAGTCTCTTTACCTGCTTCTTGATCTAAATATATTCATTCTCTTTTCAATAACTGAACCCCTGTCCTATAACCACTCTAGCCACTTCTTCTTTTCCTCCATTGCTCTCTTAACCACTTCATCCCACCTTTGTTCTCTGTTGTTACTCTTGCCACATCACACACTGCTTTGGCATTTCTAACTTAGTAATACCTATATACATTCCACAAGCTGTCCAAATCCATTTAATTCCAATTCACTGATTCCAACGCCTCCCCTACTTTGGTCCTGCATTCATCTGCCACTTCTTTGATCCTCATCTTCTTGACTTTCAATTTTTCTTCCTGACTCCTTCTCTCTCTCTTGGTCCACCTCACTCCTCTCAGCTTGATCTTGCATACCACAATCATATGATCAAGACCTCCACATCATCCTCTCAGCACCCATTCCCAGCATCAGCTGGGAATTGGTTTAATCACTAATATTATCCATCACCAGTAATCACTTATCAAATGTCGGAAAACACCTCCTTGTCAAACCGTTGGAGCTGGGCAATAACTAAGGACATGTGGTACCCTCCACTGAACACTGTGTTGCCATGTTTATACTGGCTGGCCAGGCAACTCTGATCATTCAGTAGAAATGCAGACGGCCATTTCAGCTCAGATGTATGGGTTACGTTCTTTTACCAGAGCACGGCTTAGCTCAAGTGGCTGGCCAGGCGACTTTGATTGTTCAGTAGGGAGGTAGACGGCCATTTCAGCTCAGCCTACTGAGCACTGAAGATGCTCCACTCCAGACCCACCTCTCACATTAACTCTGTTCGGACAGCAGATGGACAGCTTGTGCCAGGGACAAGTGAGTACTATATAGAGTTCATTGGGTTGAGTACACTGAGCAGCTGTATATGGCTGGACCTCCCAGTGCAGAGACACCATTGGCTGGTGTACAACCATTGACTGCGGCCCCACCAACTGATGAAGCCGTGCCTTCTCTACATGAAATCAAGAAGGCTGTGCCTGGGTTGAAAAGTGGTAGAGCAGATGGTGTTTGTGACATCCCAGAAGAACTGATCAAAGCTGGGGGCAAAGCTATGATCAGGGGGTTACATGCAGTCAAAGAAGCCATTTGGCAGTCTGGTATTATTCCTCTTGACTGGACAAAGGGATTGGCCACTTCTATATGGAAAAGAAGAGAGACCAGCGTGACTGTAGTAACTACCATGGTATCACTGCTCAGTGAGCTGGGAAAAAGTTCAAGCTCACATTCTCCTGATGCATATCCGGAACCATTTGCTGAAGTTTCAGAGGTCTGAGCAATCTGGATTCATGCCCAAGAAGTCTACTGCTGACAGTATCCTAGCTCTTCAAGTTCTCGTGGAATGTTGTCTTGAGTTTCAACAAGGTCTGCTAGCAGCCTATGTGGATCTCAAGAAGGCGTTTGACTCAGTAAATTGGGAGCTACTATGGGAACTCCTGCAACTCCGCGGGATCCCTGCAGGGATAATCAGACTGGTTTACTGGCTCATACTCAAACACTGAAAGTGCTGTTTTGTGTGTGTGTGTGTGTGTGTGTGTGTGTGTGTGTGTGTGTGTGTGTGTATTTACCTATTTACCTAATTGTATTTACCTAATTGTGATATACAGGAAATGAGCTACGCTCGTGGGGTCCCGTCTCTGTTTCTCAATAAGTCAAATTTTGCCTTAAACTCATTTAAGTTTTTAGACTGGACGATCTCTTTGTCCAGGCTATTCCACAGGTCTATACATCTATACGGAAAACTAAANAAAGTCTCTCATCCATTCCAGGAGGCTTCCCTTAAGTCCTCCTATATGCTCTAATTTCCATAATAGTCTCTTGTGGGGTACTTTGTCGAAGGCCTTCTCCAGATCTAAGTACACACAATCCACCCAACCGTCTCTCTCCTGTAGCACGTCAATCGCCCTTGAGTAGAAGCTCAACAAGTTGGAAACACATGACATTCCACTTCTGAATCCAAACTGACTTTCAGTCAAAATATTCATCTCTTCCAGATATTTTATCCATCTATCTTTCAGGATTCTCTCACACAATTTCGCAACCATACTGGTTAGGGACACTGGTCTATAATTCAGGGGTTCTTCCTTGTTTCCTCCCTTATAGATTGGCACCACATTTGCCCTCTTCCATTCCCGAGGCACTTTCCCCTCTTCCAAGGAGCACACAATTAAATTGTGAATCTTATCCGCCAGTTGTTCTCTGCATTCCTTCAGTACCCAATTAGAGATTCCATCCGGTCCTGGGGCCTTCCTTACATCTTGAGCTCCCAGTAATTTATACACTTCCTGCACTTCCACTTTTATATCTTTTATCACTACATTTCTTATCATTCCCTCTCCTTCCACAAACTCCCTTTCCTTAGTGAAAACCGACTGGAAACATTTGTTCATTACTTCAGCTTGCATTACTGCATCCTTGTAGACCTCTCCTTCTACTTTCAGTTTGGTGATTCCTTCCCTTTGCTTCAATTTGCCATTAACAAATCTATAAAACAATTTGGGTTCATCCTTACATTTGTGTGTGTGTGTGTGTGTGTGTGTGTGTGTGTGTGTGTGTGTGTGTTCTTACCTAATTGTATCTTTACAGGAATGAGTCAAGCTCGAACTGTCCCATGCCGTAAACCATTTCTATTGCACATATCCTTAAATTTATGAATTGCTTTGGCACGCACTATTTCATTCGGTAGTGCATTCCACTGATCAATTGCTCTATTTGGGGAACTAACTTTCCTTAAGTCTTTATCGCCTCTCTTTTTTATGCAGTTTTTTGCAGTGTCCTCTTGATGATGCATCCCCATAGGTTATGTATTCATTTATGTCTATTTTCTCCTTCCCTGATATGCATTTATATAGCATAATCATGTCTCCTCTTTTCTTCTCTCCTGTAGTGTAGGTGGATTCAGTTTTTCTAGTCATTCTTTGTAGCTCAGATCCCTTAAGCTTGGTACCCATCTTGTAGCAGCCCTTTCAACTTCTTCAATCTTATCTATGTGTTTTTTGAGATGAGGACTCCAGACTACTGATGCATACTCCACGGTTGGTCTGATGAATGATGTTATTATCTTTCTATGTCTTCTTTTCTGTATGTTAATGTTATTCTCATATTTGCCAACAGTGTATACATGTTCCGTACCTTCTCATTGACATGGTCAGCCGGAGATAGTCTATTATTGATAATCACACCTAGGTCCTTCTCTCTTTCTGATATGTGTAGGGTTTTACTTCCTAATTTATAATCCCAGTCAGGTCTTTTTCCACTTTTACCAAACTTGATTACATGATACTTGTCCACACTGAATTCCATCTGCCATGTATTGCTCCATTCATGAAGTTTATTTAAGTCTTCTTGTAGCTCTTCACAAGAGTCTGTGTTAGTTATTCTCCTTTGTATTTTTGCATCATCAGTAAACATATTTAGATAGCTTTGATTTCCAATGTTGCTATCTATGTCATTTATATACACTAAAAACATAATTGGTGCCAACCCTGAACCCTGTGGAACTCCACTAGTCACTTCACTCCATGATGAGTAATTTCCCCTTAGTACTGTTCTCATTTCCTTTTTTTTTTTTTTAATAGAAAATCTTGCATCCAACCATAGAGTTTGCCTCTGATTCCTCCCTGATGGTACAGTTTCCATAAAAGTCTTTGGTGCAGTACTCTGTCAAATGCTTTCTTGAAATCTAAATAGATACTGCCCACCCATCCTTCTTTTTTCCGAAATGGTTCTGTTACTCTATCATAGTAGCTCAACTGATTAGTAACAAATAATTTTCCCTTTCTGAAACCAAACTGTTATCATATTGTGTTCTAGATGATTTACCCAAACTTTTCTTATCAGCTTTTCTAATATCTTGCTTACAACACTGGTTAGTGATACTGGTCAGAAGCTGAGTGGATTTGTCTCTTCCCTTCCTTGAATAAGGGAGCGATGTTTGTTGTCTTTCAAATCTCAGGTAGTTTACCTTGACCCAAGGATTCCTTGAATATTAAAGATAATGGTCTGCTTAACTCTTTTCCACATTCATGTAGCACCCAACATGACTTGGGTCTCCTACCTTCCTTTTTATTCCCTCCTGGTTATGTACCACTTTCGTACCTGCAATCCAATTGCTTTGTAAAAAAAAATGTATTCTTCTCCTCCTCTGATCTTCCTTCATTCTTTGTTTTTGCTTCCTCCCTCTTCTCTTTTAGTAATTCCAGTTCCTCTTGAGTTAGGCATCTTTTTATCAAAACCTTTTTGAATTCCTCTTTTTCCATAAGTTTCTTTGCATTCTTTAGTATCTCCTCCACAGTGTTTGCACTCTGGAAGTTACTTTCAGAGGCCTTGACTTCTTTCTCTCATATTTCCCAAGCCTTTTGTGTTCCTCTATGTCTTTATTACAGATTTCCTCTGACACTTCCTTCGATATGCTCATTACATTTGTCATCTTTTTGTCTCTCGAGATCTTTTTTTTTATTTATTCCCCCTCTACACCAATGATTACTATAGATTTGTTGATATCTGCTGAATCTCTGACCAATTTGGGATTTTTTTAAATTATTCTTTTCACTTCCTTTTTAATGCTTTTTTCTTCAAATTTGTTTTTAAGTCTTTCCTTACTTTCACCATTTCAGCATAAGCAGTTTCCACGTCATTTATGTAACTTTGCATCGCTTCATTCACCTGGGTTATCTTCTCCTCAATATCACTGCTCTAATCTATCAGACTGCTTACTTCCCTGATTGTCTCTGTATCATTTATGAACTCTTCCATGATACTCTCGTGGTTGACAACTGTACTTGCCATTTCACTAATCTTCCTTCTCAGTGAACCCACTTCAACTGTCAGCTCATCTATTGTTGTGTCTTTCTTGTTGACTTCATTTACTAATTTTTCTATTTCCTCCTTCTAAATGTGCAACTGCTTCTTAATTTCATCCATTTCACTCTGAAATTCCATTTCCAATCTGTTTACCCGTTCTAAAAGCTTATTGTAGGTATCCATTTCAACCAGTTCCTGGCAGAAATCATCATCCTGCTTTCTACTTTTATCCTGTGGTACAGAGCTTGACTCATATAAAGATACTAATTTAGGTATAGCCAGTTGGCCAAATGCAGAGCGATGTGACGTGCGTCCTGCCTGCCCGGTGCCTCTCGTGTGTGTGTTTGTGTGTGTGTGGGGAGGAGGGGGGGGCATTCGACTTCTGAGTAAGCTCTGGTGTAAGACAGATGTGTCCTTGCCCCCACACTTTTCAGCACATATATGGATTGGGTGCTAGGAATGTAAGTCAAAGTCACTGTGGGGTATCAACTGGCAATTTCAGGATTACCAACCTTGACTTTGCTGATGATGTTATCCTAGAAGAGTCGCTGGAGACACTACTGAGTGCCCTCGAGGAATTTCATAAGAATGGACTGCCACAGGAATTAAAGGTCTCTTCGGCCAAGACCAAGGTCCAAGCATTTGACGGCTTGTTGGATGAAGCAGTTCAGTCTGTCCAAGCATGTGGTGAGGATATAGAAGCCTTAAAAAGATTCACTTATCTTGGTAGTGTGGTCCGTAACAATAGTAGATCAGACAGTGAGATCTCTCGTTGCAATGGTCTGGCCTACGGGGTTATGGATTTACTCAATTCAGGTATCTGACACTGTCGTTATTTGTGTAGACGGACGAGAGTTTGTGCCTTCAAGGCACTGGTACTCCCTGTCTTACTTTTGGTTGTCAGACACAGACACTAAACAGTGACCTGAATCGACGAAATGACTCCTTTGGGACTAAGTGTCATTGCAGGATCATGGATATTGCTGGTACCACCGGGTGTGTAACAGGCTAGTACTCCATGAGACTGAATTGAGGACAATTACCCACGTAATACGTCAAAGCCAACTCCAGCTATAAGGGAACATGGCCCATTTTCCTGAGGCTGATCCTACTCACGGGGTGATCACTGAATGAGTTAACCCAGGGTGGAGGCGGCTAAGTGGAAAGCCACGTAACTCATAGCTGGAGCAGGTCAATCACCCCAGTTGGGAGATATTTAGAGGAGGAAGAGTTCCCTGAAGGGTCGCACAAAGGGACCCGCAGGGGTCATCGCTCATCGCTCATTTTTGAAGGCTCCAACATGCTTGCATGTGTCGGCCTTGGTCACCTAATGGCGGCTCTCCATGCTGCTCGATCTCTGGCAGCCTCCCTATTCAGTCCCTTAACCCTTAAGTCACACTTAATGACCTCATCCCATGTCTTTCTCGGTCTACCCCTCCCAACCCCTCCCCCAATATTAACACCTCTCACCCTCTGTACCCAATTATCCTCCCCCATCCTCTCCACATGTCCAAACCACCTCAGCCTGCCTCTCCTCATCACAACACCAATACACTCCAGTCCCATCCTACCTCTCAACTCTTCTATCGTAAGCCCAGCCCCCCCCAGGCCTTGCACGCAGGGACGCACTGCACATCCACCTAATCATTGTCATTTCTGTACATTTGAACCTGCGAATATCTTCTTCCTTTACTGCCCAGGTCTCACTACCATACAGCATCACACTCCTAACACATGCTGCATACAAAGACCCCTTAGCACGTAAGGAGAGTCCTCTCAATGTCAGGAGAGGCAATAGCTCCCTGAACTTCTTCCAACCACTTCTCACTCTAGCAACCGAGCTAACTCCAGCCCCACCTCCGGCACCTAACATGTCTCCCAAATAACAAAACTCCTCCACACACTCAAGAGACTCACCTGCAAGTTCAACCCTCTCACGCCTAACAATCTCCTCCTGCTCTCCCCGACACACCGCACACATGAAATCAGCATTATCTCGCAGTCTACCTCTAATACCACTACATCTCTTGTGCACCCACTTATCACAGACACTGCACAAGATGGAATTACTTCCCACACCTTTGTGGCAAACTGCACATGGCCACTCTCCCTCTCCTCTGATTGTACCGCCACCAACCCTAGATATCATCACTTTTGTTTTATCTGCATTTACCCTTAAGCCCTTGTGCCCCATACCATCTCTCCACTTCTTAAATCTTTCCTCAGCCTCCCCTTCATTCTCAGCAATCAGCACCAAATCATCAGCATACAACATCTCCCATGGGAGTCCATCTCTGAAGTCACGTGAGAGGGCTTCAAGCACCATGATAAACAACAAGGGACTCAAAACTGACCCCTGATACACACCAACATTCACGGGAAACTCATCACTCAAAGCTCCATTCACCCTTACCTGAGTGTGAGCACCCACGTACATGGCCATAACCATGTAGTGATTTTTTTTTTTTTTTAAGTTCTTGTTTATTATAAGCTTGAAGATAAACATCCAAGGCATCACCTGGTGGAGGGGATGAAAAAACAAAAAAAAAATCTCCCCATCTCTGCATAGCACGATGCGTAAGTTTGCATAGGGGTGGAACAGCCACAGGATGGTTAGCACAGCCTGAGCTGTTGCTCACAGCGTGACGCTTCCCAGCCTGAGCTGTTGCTCACAGCGTGATGCTTCCCAGCCTGAGCTGTGGCTCACAATCCACAGGTTAAAGTTATAAACATACTGTACTTTCAAACATTTGTATCACGGCCGCTGGGCTCAAGCCATGCGTGGGAAATAGACCGTAACCCACAACCTGACTTAAAATGTCTGTTCACCCCTGTACTGAACGGTCAAAGTTGCACTCTGGCCCAATCACTCCCAATGATTCTGCAGCACCCGAGTAATACTGACCGTAACCCACAGGTGGTGTCAAAACACCCATATGCATCCCCACCAAATGTCCAAAGTTGCGCAGCCACCAGGATTAATCTTTCCCAACTGCCACTGCGTGTGTAACACTGACCACAAGCCACGAGTGCAAGTATGGTGACAGCGCCCATTCGCCTCTACAGCGAACATCCCAAGTCACCCCGTCACCTAGAGTTGTGTTTCCCAACGGCCAACGCGCATGTAAGACAGACCAAAATCCACAAGTAAATGTATGGTAAAAGCACCTGTCTGCCTCTACACCGAATGGCGGGAGTCCCCCGGCCACCAGGATTAGTGCGAAACCCCCCACCACAAGTGCCTCTACGCTTCCCTACCGAATGGCCAAAGTCACCTGACAGACCACATTAGTCATACACTGCCTGAGGCAGTGATGCACTGGTCATCCACTATTGTTGTCACATGATAACCCTTGCCTGAGCAAGCGGAAATGAACCTTGTACTGTATGCAGATGTCAGTTTGCCACATTCTGCTGCTTCTGTGGTCAGAGGCAAGCATGGAGTGCAACATGGCAGCACTGTGCTGCTTGCCGGTGTCCAAGCCCGCACCTCAGTTCCCGCCTTTGTCTCCCTCGGGAGTGGTTGCACTCTAGCAAGCATGGCTGTGAATGCGGTTGCTTTTGTGGTGGTCCCCTACCTTCTTCAGGTTGTGGCCCTCCTCTGCTGCATTCTCGTGTGTGTGATGATGGCTCCACCAACACCCGACAAGCGGAAGAGGAAGGTTTTGACTCTGGAGATGCGTGAGATACTGAGCAAGGTTGACATGGGCTAGACCACAGGACGCATAATGAGGGAATATGATCTAGCCTGTTTACCATCGTTTGACATCAAGAAGGGACAAGCTTATGCAGAATGAACATGACTTTGGCAAAAGCACACACAGGGATGACAGCAAGGTCATGGCCCAGGCCTGGCATGCCATTATCGACCGGTCAATATTGTTGTTTCGCCTGCAACATGCTGCCAGTGTGCTTGTGTGTGGGATGAAGCTGAAGGCTGCGGCCGAGAATTTTGCACAGCTGAACAACATGCCTAATTTCAAGGCTTCCGAAGGTTGACTCTTTTCATTTCAAGCTTCGCCATGGACTTACAGGCTGTATGGTACATGGCGAGGCCTTCGATGCGACAACAGAGGATGTAGACCCATTTCAACAGAAAGTGCAGCGCCTGATCAAGGATGAGGGTCAAGTGTATAATGCTGACAAAACTGGTCTATTCTACCACTCATTGCCCACCAACACCCTGGCAGGGGAGGAGAAGACTGTGCTGAGTCATAAGTTATCCAAACAACATGTCTCTGTTTTGTGCTGTTCTAATGCTAATGGGATGCACTGCCTCAAACCCATTATTGATGGGTATGCAAAACAACCACGCTGTCTCTGTGGGGTGATGGATAGCCTGCCTGTTGTGTGGTACCATTCTGCGAAGGCCTGGTTTAACGCCAAGATCTTCAGAGACTGGTTCCACAGACACTTTGGCAAGGTTGTTCATTATTAAACGGAGGTCCTTGGTCTCACTCACGCCAAGGTGAAGGCACTCCAGCTCTTGGACAATGCCCCTCTGCATCCGTCCGAGAAGGATTTGGTTGCTGATGACAGGCGCATTACATGCATGTTTCTGCCACCTAATACGACTTCTCTGATTCAACCAATGGATCAGGGTGTCATCGTGGCTGCCAAAAGACTGTATCAGCGGAGGTTCCCTAATGAGGTGATGGTAGTGCTGGAGGACGAAAACGAGGCCAAGGACAAACGCAGGGAGCAGACCTTGCAGAATCTTCGGTGTTCAACTGGGCGAACGTGAGGAAGGAAGTCTCCGTGAAAACCTTCAAAAGCGGTAGGCCTCGTTTCCTCCAGGGAAGCAGAAGCCAAGCACGACTCCGAGGGGTTCAATGTGGATGATTTCCACCTTTGTCTGCACAGCAGGAGAGCAGGTGGACATTGACGATGAGAGGGATTGGCTGGACGACGATGGTGGTGATCCTGGTTATCAGACGATGTCTGATAAGATAGCTGCTGCTGCCTCTGCGGGCACGAAAGAGGACAGTGACACCAACGAAGATGAGGATGAGGACCCTGGCTCGCAGCCCCCCCACAACTCCAACACTCTCTCTTCTCTGTGCCCTATGTGTCAGTCTTGACATGCTGGAGCATGCCGAGCACCTGCACTGTGACAGGGAGTTGGTGCCACTCAGTCTGGCGATGGAGCTGCGGGCAATCAGGGACTCTCTCATCCTCTGGCGGAATCGTTGGTCCTATCGTCATACCAGGATCGAATCCTTCTTCAAGTCTGCCATCCACATGAGTGCCAGCCCATCCTCACCACCACCACCACATTTCCCACCTTCACCATCGGACCTGCAACCGAGCACATCAACTGCCACTAAGTCTCTGTTGGACGTAAGTCTGAGGCTATCTTTGGAGTCTCTTGAGGTGGGTAGGCCACTATCACCTTGCTGCATGTCCCCCCTCATCACTCAGCTCCAGCAGGTAGAGGAGGAGGTGGAGTTCTTTGACCTTTGCTAAATGTGAAGGTTGGTTAATAGACCAATGGGATAACTGTACACCTGCTGGAGATGTGCAGGCTACGAAGCCTGTCTGCCATGCACTGGGTGGTTAGCAGGGCTGTGGAGTCGGAGTCAGAGTCGGAAAAAAAGTCCTAACTTCGACCACCAGTAAAGAAACTTTAAACGTGATGTAGATGTAATATGGAGCTACTGCCTTTCGAACGAGAGCTCCTTCAATTTTTTTTCTTGTTGCTGCTGCAGCTTTTTTTTTTCTCTTATTTTCCACATTTTATTTAGGACTTGTTTACTGTTCTCCTTTTCTTCATTTATATCGATTATACACAAGGTGCTGCCATCTGTTGACAGAATGACAAGAATAGACAGACACCACAATTAGCAGATTTCCCACAGAGTGAATGTGTCTGGATACTTTCTTGATTCTAGAATCTACAGGTGAGTTTCTTTAATATGCAATTACTAGGAAAGAAATGGCAATAGCATAAATTGACATGGAAACGTCTGCCAGTGCCTGTAAGCTGTGAGGTGCGACTTTTGAGCACGTGCAAGTCAGTGACGAACCATCATGGAAAATTTACTGTAGAGAAAGTTTAAGGGGTGCGGTGAAGTCAGACACACAAGAAAGCAAGGAGTCGGAGTCAGGTGTTTTGGGTACTGACTCCACAACCCTGGTGGTGAGTACCCCAATCAAATGTTTTTTGGCAAGGAACTTTATTTACTTTCTTTTTCACAGTTTTCTTGGTGTTTAAAATTATTCTGGATATTTCCATGTGTATTCTGATGTCAAAATATTGCAGACTGACAGGAAAATAGTGCCAAAATTAGGAGGGGTACTGTAGGTGTTCTTTTGGTTTTCAGTGTTTTCTTTGCATGGTTTTCTTGGTCTTTAAAATTATTATGGATATTCCTATTGTGTTTTGATGTCTAAATATGCCTGAATGACCAGACAACAAAAGCAAGCAGAGGTACTGTACAAATAGTTAGGTAAAGGTTGGAAGCAGGGTACAGGTAGGATCTGGGTATAGTATGGGGAATATTGTTCATTATTCGGACATGCCTCTGGCTCTATTACTTTGGATAATTGTGGGGTAATAGTACTTGTTTCCTAAATTCGACTGGGCCTCGTTATATGAATAAATTTTGCAAGTTCTGACAATACAATCAGAAATCAATACCTTTATTTATGAACATAATTATCATCCTATTGGTGTAAGGAAGGTAAAAATTAGCATCATCTTGTGCGACAATTAACAAGTATCACCGACATACAGTGGTACAATACTTTGTCGGTAAGCAGAATGCTCATTGTTTCTGGTGATGCTAGGTTACTTTTTCATATTCATTTCATGAAGGAAACACTGAGTGTAACATATAGAGCACATTCCCAATTCAATAAACAGAACAAGTAAAAATACATTAACTTACCAACAGAAGGTGAACACGTTATTAGAGTGTATTTTCCATTACTACACACGACCACAGCTCAAATGATGGACTAGCTTTGAGTGGTGACATGTCTAATGCAGGGTTGGCTGTTACTACATTAAATTTATGAAATCACATGCATGGAAAAATTTGCCTCCTTATCAGCAGTATTGTACTTCACAATATCTCCAGATCTATCTACAGTAAGTCCTCAAATTTCGACGAGTTTTACTTCGACGCTTCGTTTTTCGCGAAAGAAAAAAGTTTCTAACATGTCGGAAACTTCGTCATTTTCTCCCAATCTTCGTCGCCACTTCCAGCTGGCAGACGACACATACCAATGTTGCGACCACCCTGCCCTCAACTGATACAGCGGCGGTACTACAGATCCCTTCACCATTGTGTTTTTTGTGCTGTCCTCGCCTCATGGCTCGTGAATTCCTGACCCACACCTAGACGTCTGAGATGCAGTGCGCCAATGAGGTAGAGCGCGGAAAGTGACGAGCTGAGGTTGATGTTGCACAGCCAGCGCCGGAGCCTAAGGAGAAGGGGCCATACAGGGTTGGCAAGAGGCATCGCTGGTAGTCAGCAGCTGACAAGCAGAGGATTTTGCAGCTCATTGAGGGTTGATAGCCCTTGAGATATGTCGCCTGATTGGGGCTCCTGACAGCACAATAAGGACACTCAGGAAAAACTAGGCAACTCTCAAAAAGCAGGTGAGTGCACATAAAATAACAACAAAGTAAATGTGTCTGTGTTTCTTTTCCCTTAACTTTTATTTGTGCCATTGTTTTTTACTGTATCAATATTCACATAATGGAGTTAGTTTTTAGAGTTAACCAACCAAGAGTTAGTCAGAATAATTCAGGGGAAGAATATACAGTATTGTAATGAAAATCGGTAACTCTGGTTACTGTTATGTTGCATTATACCCCTAAGGAAGAACATGGAACCTCTCAACAAGCAGGTGAATGCAAGTAAAATAACAACAAAGTACATGTGTGTGTTTTTTCCCCTCAACCTTTGCTTGTGCCACTGTTTTTTACTGCATCACTATTCACCTAATGAAGTTAGTTTTTAGAGTTAACCAACGTTAACCAACCAAGTGTTAGTTAAAACAATTCATGGGAAGAATACACAGTACAGTAATCTCCCCATTATTCGATGCAATAGAGCCAAAGGCAAGTTCGAATATTGGTCTTGTCCGAATATTGGGCCCTGAAGCTCGAGCACTGGTCATTCATGACCCTAACCTAACCTAACCTAAATCAGAAAACTACCTTCCTACCTCCATACAGGACATGTATAGCACTTATTTAGGTCCCTTTTCACAGAAATAATGCACACAAAGCATGAATTAATTGAATTTTAACCAAAAAATTATGATTTGGAGGTGAGTGAGGCATAGGTGGTCAGAACTTGCCAGCATAGTATATGTAAGTATTGGACATGGAAATCATCTTCTCTCACATTTTATGCACTAAATTATTGGATACAAAGCATCAAATACAGTAAATGGTGTAAACTGTTACCAGAAAAATGGTTAGGTTAGGTTATGACTGGACATGAAATTCACTGGCAATCACCTTTTTCATAGCTGGTGCACTTAAAAACCATGCATGAAAAAATTAAATTGAAAGCAGGAAATTATGATTAACATTTCGGGAAATTTTTTAACACATTTACAGCATGCTGAAAACAGGTTAAACATGAAAATCTTTATGGTAATCATCTTGCACAATAATCAAAGGCATTTACCTTTTTCATAGCTGGTGCACTTAAAACCATGCATGAAAAAATTAAATTAAAAGCAGGAAATTATGATTAACACAATGTTAGCTTAGGTTAGGCTATGACCGGACATGAAATTCACTGGCATTCACCTTGTTCATAGCTGGTGCACTTAAAACCATGCATGAGAAAATTAAATTAAAAGCAAGAAATTATGATTAACACAATGTTAGCTTAGGTTAGATTATGACCGGACATGAAATTCACTGGCATTCACCTTTTTCATAGCTG